>PISX010021758.1:0-33002 GCA_004024625.1 Mellivora capensis
AAAAAAAAAAAAAAAAAAAAAAAAAACTAAAAGGAAACCTACAGAATGGGAGAAGATATTTGCAAATGACTTATCAGATGTCATACAAAAAAAAAAAAAAATCCAGTCAAGAAATGGGCTGAAGACATGAAAAGACATTTCTCCAAAGAAGACATACAAATGACCAACAGACACACGTAAAAATTCTCCACAATATTTGGCATCAGAGAAATACAAACCAAAACCACAATGAGATACTACCTCAGGCCAGTCAGAATGGCTAAAATTAACAAGTTAGTAAATGACAGATGTTGGTGAGGATGTGGAGAAAGGGGAACCCTCTTACACTGTTGGTGGGAATGCAAGCTGTGCAGCCACTCTTGAAAACAGTGCAAAGTTTCCTCTAGAAGTTAAAAATAGAGCTACCTTATGACCTAGCATTGCACTACTAGGTTTTTACCCCAAAGACAGACATGTAGTGATCTGAAGGGGCACCTGCACCCAGTGTTTGTAGCAAAAATGTCCACAATAGCCAAACTGTAGAAAAAGCCCAAATGTCCATCGACAGATGAATGGATAAAGAAGATGTGGTATGTATATGTATGTATATGTGTATATATATGTATGTACATACATACATACATGAAATGTATGTACAATGGAATATTACTCAGCCATCAGAAAGGATGAAATCTTACCATTCACATCGACATGGATGGAACAGGAGGGTAATATGTTAAGCGGAATAAGTCAATCAGAGAAAGACAATTATCATAGAGTTTCACTCGTATGTGGAATATAAGAAACAGCACAGAGGATTATAGGAAAAGGGAGGGAAAACTGAATGGGAAGTCATCAGAGAGGGAGAAAAACCATGATAGACTCTTAACTATAGAAACAAACTGAGATTTGCTGGAGGGGATGTCGGTGGGGTATGGGGTAATTGGGTGATGGGCATTAAGGGGGGCACGTCAAATGATGACCACAGGGTGTCATACACAACTGATGAATTATTGAACACTACATCTGAAACTAATGATGTACTATATGTTGGCTAATTGAATTTAAATTTAAAAAAGGGAATTTCTCTGAGGTATAAGAGAATGACCATTTTCATTAAATTGGACAATTATAGAGCAGGCAAGACTCTATATTATTCCAGGATAAAGAAACTGAGGTCAGGGGAAAAATCAAATGATTGTTGCTGTGGTACCTAAATCTACCTATATACCAAATATCTTAAGTAGAATGAAGGGAACTGATGTTTATTAGGTGACTATTTCGTAGTAGACACTGTGCTAAAGGGGTTTGTATATATGATCTCATTGACTTCCAAGAATTCTTTTTTTTTCTTTTTTTCTTTTCTTTTTTTTTTTAAATGGAAGGCAATCCCTTGTCTCCCCCATAGCAAGCCTACAAATCTACTTATGTCTGCTCCCTAACCACGCTCCTCCTTCCTGTTCAATGGAGGATTGGCCCACATTTTTTTTTTCTCTTAAAGATTTTATCTGTTTATTTGACAGAGAGGGAGATCACAAGTAGGCAGGCAGGCAGAGAGAGAGGGGGAAGCAGGCTCCCCGCCGAAGAGAGAGCCAGATGTGGGGCTCGATCTCAGGACCCTGAGATCATGACCCGAGATGAAGGCAGAGGCTTAACCCACTGAGCCACCCAGGCGCCCCTGACTTCCAAGAATTCTTAGAGATGTTATTCCTATTCTGAGGAAATTGAGGCTTGTCATAAGTTATAAAATTAAAAAGTGAAAGAGCCCGGATTCAAACTTTCCCCACTACACTCAATCCACTATTAATAGTGTTCTGATGAGCAGTGGGTGTTATACACAACTAATGAATCATTAAACACTACATCAAAAACTAATGGCATACTACATGTTGGCTAATTGAATTTATTACATTTTTTTAAATTTAAAAAGTTGTAACATTGTAACCCAAATACAGACACCACACATTGAAATAAAACTTTGTAAAAATATCCTTACTATCTGTCCTGTTCTATTCTATTCTATTTTTCCACTAAAAATGCACTAAAATTGATTTTATGATTCATAATGGGTTGTGACCTACAGTTCAAAAAACAAAGAATGCTATTTTCCCTTTTTCTGTCACCATTCCATTAATATTTTGGAAGAATCTTTCTTTTCACTGCTAACTAACAGTCTTCTTTTCAGCTTTGCTTAGATCTTACATACCAAATTAAAGGAGAAGTTGTCTAAACCTATGCTTCTTTAAATTCATAATAGCTCATGCAAAACATTGTAGAATGATTCTTCCTGTGGTCTTGGACACTTTAGATTCCCCTCCTCCTCCCCCTTCTCTCTCTTTCTCTTCCTGACCACATCCCTGTGAGGGGGCAGAGAGACCCATTAAAATCAAACCCTGTCATTTTCTGAACTGATGGGCGGTTTGTTGTTTGAGGAGACTCCAAGGCCATGTCTATAAGAGGCAAATGTAGGCAAGTTATCCACTGATTTACATTTGGCTGAAAACCTTCTCTGAGTGGGTAGGTTGAGTAGTGGTAGAGGTGGGGTTGGGCTAGTATCATTTACTCTGGCAGTACTCCATAGGACAGGGTGTGCTTGGGTGGCCTGCCATTCCTAACTCACTTTCTGGTGGATGCCATGATGTACCAATGGGGTCATCTACGTCAACCATTCACAACACTTCCTTGGGTAATGGTCTATCAGAACTTTCAATGTGAAATATGAAATTTCTTGGGCCACCATGGGATAACTTTTAAAGTCCAGAAACACTATCAGTCAGTCAATGGTTATGTTAGATTTTGATAATTGCTGGCATCTATTTAGCCTTCTCACACACATTCTCAGAGTAACCTTGTGATGAGATTGTTATTACAACACCTTTTAAAGATTTTATTTATTCATTTGACAGACAGAGATCACAAGTAGGCAGAGAGGAAGGCAGAGAGAGAGAGAAGGGAAGCAGGCTCCCCCCTGAACAGAGAGCGGGACGCGGGGCTTGATCCCAGGACCCTGAGATCATGACCAGAGCCAAAGGCAGAGGCTTTAACCCACTGAGCCACCCAGGTACCCCTACAACATTTTATATTAGCAAAAAGGCTAGGTTTGCAGGTGGCTTTTGTTCAGTAGACCCTAAGAAGGCCAGGGGAGGGATGAATTATAACATGTGATGAGAAAGGAAGTGGTAGAGATGAGGTTTACATGCATACAAATGAACGATTCAGGAACACATCAAAAATAAACTTTTGAGAGCCTTTGGTGTCCAAGTTAACTCTGACCTGCTTTATTCTTTGTCAGGCCTTCATTGTCTGGGCTCTGTTATCATCTGTTTCAGTCAAAATTATAACAGTTTAAATCCTAGAATTTTCTATCTTTGGCTTTCCTCATTTAGTAAAGATTGAAATTGGCTCTCAGATCTGAGCTTCTTTTATAATCACAGGCAGATTAAGCTTTTAAGTGGAAGAAAATTAGGTTCTTTTGTTGGGTGATGGTTTTAAAATACTGGTGTACAAAGGAATAATCTAAGAAGCAGCTTAAAATGCAGATTCCTGAACTTCATAATTCTGATTTAATAGGTCAGATATAGTTCCCTGAAATCTACATTAAAAAAATTTAGATTTGGGACACCTGGGTGGCTCAGTCAGTTAAGTGTCTGCCTTTGGCTCAGGTCATGATCCCAGGGTCCTAGGATGGAGTCCTGCATCAGGATCCTTGCATAGCAGGGAGCCTGCTTCTCCCTTTGCCTGCCCCTCCCCTTGATTGTGCTCTCTCTCTCTCTTTGACGAATAAATAAAATCTTTAAAAAAATTTAGATTTAACAATCTGAATCAAGTTGATTCAGATTCAAGTCATCTAGGAGCCACATTATGAAAAATGCAAATTCCAGATACTATAAAATATACGTATGAGCAATCTACTTTGCAGGTCTGTCTCCTTTTTAGTCCCATCTTTACAATAGTCAGAGAGGATCTCAAATGTTTTCATTAAAGACAATAACAAAAATATTTATTAATAACAACCATAAACACAGACAGCTATCTAAAAGTGTCCTCAGTCATGTAATCAACCAAGATACAGGTTTCCTGCATAAATGTGAGGACCAACATGGAGGATGGAGAAACTGCTGCCTGCGGTAGAGACTATTAGAGCTCTCCCATATCTGAGTGCTCCTCCACATTTCCCAGCTTCCCTTAGAGTTTGGTTGGCCCTGTGTCTGGGTCCTGGCCAATGGAATATGGACAAAAGTAAAGAATCACTTTTAGACTTGATCTCTAAAATACCCACAATAGTCTTTTATATTCTTTGTCTTCTTTTCTCCATCTTCAGAGAAGTAATGCCAGGGTGAACTTGAAGCAGCAGATTAGCAGAACAAAAAGGAAACAGCCTGGATTCCTGAGTTATTGCCCCTAGGAGAGCTACCAGGCCTTCACTGAATTGTGACATGAACAAAAATAAACCTCTATGTACCAAGCTGCTTATTTATTGGAACTTATTTATTTTAGTGGCATAGTTTAACATATCCTAATACCACTGTTATTAACAACTAATTAATAACCACAATGAAAATTCTTCCTTTATTATACCAGAACAGACTAATTTGAACTGAACTGGGCCAATAACCAAGCAGAACAAAGCCTGGGTAATCTTTCCATTGTCCCTTCAAACCAATATCCCACATAGAACAGTTCCAACCAAATATTTGCTGAAATGTATAAGCCAATCTTGTTTAGCATGCAAGGAATACCCACTAGTTCATATATGGAAAGTTTCTGGACTTCTGCATTAAATTTGATCAAAAACCAACCTTTACTGCTTCATTTATAAAAGATTATGAACTTGTCAAATGTCAAAAAGAAATGGTGTCTATGAATTAAATGGTTCTTATATTCAACAGCTGTTATATATCTGATGGGAAAATAAAAACTAACATGGGATCTGAAAGGATGACCACTTTTCAAATTTCTTCAGAATGCAATCATTTAACTTGTCTCATTATCTTTTCCATAAATGTTGAATACTGACTTTATTTACTAATCTTACAAAAACTGCTTTTCTGTGTTTAGATAGAAAGTGTTTCCAACTGCCAACCATGACCTATTAGTGGGTTATAATTCAGGGAGTTGAGACCATTATAAGCAGCATTAAAAGGAAATATAAGAGATTATCAAAATGTGTCATACATAGTAAGAGTAAATAATATATTTCACAAAAATTGATTCTGATATAAACATATACATGCATATATACAGTTGATTCTTATCAAGGTAGTTATGTTCTATTCAGTTGCCTTGAACACCGAACCATTGTTCCTAGTGGAAATACTGTTTTCTGTGCATTTCTGTTTAAAGACACTATTTATATTGACTCATTAACTTTGAACCCATGGCCAACAGCACTATAATTCATGCCTTAGTGAAACTTACCAAACATGTGTTTTCTCCATGTTGACAACATCACATCCTTCTTGTATTTGGAACACTAGATACCATTTCAGTACTATGCTTCAGCGTGACTTTAAACAGCAAAATCACCAATAAAAAGCATAAAATACAAAAGTATGGCACTAAATAGACCACTAAAAGACATTCATTTACAGTATGACAGATGAAGCAAGAAGACTAAGTATTACCTTGTTTGGTCTCAGGTAGCCGAGGTTGCATGTAAGACAATTCAGATATTCTGCTGTTCCATGCATGCTCATGTTCTCAACTGACCACAAAATAACTGTAATATTGATTTGAGGGTTACAGATAAACATTAGTGAGTTGGTGAATTACCAAATATGGAATCTTTCAATAATCGGGATTGTTATCAAAGCTGTTAGATATTGAGGCTTTTGCACAACAAAGGAAACCATCAACAAAACAAAAAGCCAACCTACTGATTAGGAGAAGATATTTGCAAATGGTATTTAGGGTAAGGGGGTACTATGCAGAATATATAAAGAACTTATATACTTAATGCAAAAAAACCCCCCAAACAATCTGATTAAAAAATAAGCAGAGGACCTGAACAGACACTTCTCCAAAGAAGACATACTTATTGTCAACAGACAAGTGAAAAGATGCTTAACATCACTAATCATTAGGGAAATACAAATCTAAACCACAATGAGATATTACCACACACCAGTCAGAGTGGCTAGTATCAAGAAGACAAGAAATAACAAGTGTTGGCAAGAGTGGAGAAAAGGAACCCTTGGGCACTATTGTTGGGAATGTAAATTGGAACAACCGCTGTGGAAACAGTATGGCGGTTCCTCAGAAAATTAAAAACAGCATTACCATATGCTCTAGTAATCCCACTACTGAGTATTTACCCAAAGAAAATGAAAACAGTATTTCAAAAAGATATATGCACCCCTATTTTACTGCAGCATTATTTACAATAGCTAAGTTACAGAAGCAATCTAAGTATCCATCCATAGACGAATGGATAAAGAAGATGTGGTGTGTGTGTGTGTGTGTGTGTGCGCATGTGTGTGTATGTGTGTGTGTCTATCGATACATACAATGGAATATTTTAGCCAAAAAAAGAATGAAATCTGGCCATTTGTGACAACATGGATGGACCTAAAGGGTACAATGCTAAGTAAATCAAATCAGATGGAGAAGGACAAATACCGTATGATTTTTACTTAAATGTGGAATCTAAAAAAAAACAACAATAAATGAACAAAGAAAAAAAACAGACTCTTAAATACAGAGAACAAATTGGTTGTTGCCAGAGGGGGAGGTGGGTAAGGGGCTGGGCAAAACAGATAAAGAGCATTTAGAGGTATAAACTTTTAGTTATAAAATAATGATGAAAAAAATGAATAATTTCATCATGAAGATGAAAAGTATAGCATGCAGTATAATCGATAATATCATAAGGTAATTATATTTTTAACTTTTTGAGGAATCTCCATACTGTTTTCCAGAGTGGCTGCACCAGTTTGCATTCCCACCAACAGAGAAGGAGGGTTAGCCTTTCTCCACAACCTTGCCAACACCTGTTTGTTTCTTGTGTTGTTGATTTTAGTCATTCTGACAGGCATGAGGTGATATACCATTGTAGTTTTGATTTGCATTTCCCTGATGATCAGTGATGCTGAGTATCTTTTCATGTGTCTGTTGGCCATCTATATGTTTTCTTTGGAAAAATGGCTATTCATGTCTTCTGCCCATTTTTAATTGGATTATTAGTTTTCAGGGTGTTGAGTTTTATGTTCTTTATATATTTTGGATACTAACACTTTACCAGATATATCAATTTGCAAATATCTTCTCCTATTCTGTAGGTTGCTTTATAGTTTTGTTGATTGTTTCCTTTTCTGTGCAGAATCTTTTTATCTTGATAAAGTCCCAAAAGGTTATTTTTGCATTTGTTTCCCTTGCCTCAGGACACATATTTAGAAAGAAGTTGTTTGGCTGATGTCAAAGAGGTTACTGCCTGTGTTTTCTTCTGGGATTGGTTTCATGTCTCACATTTAGGTCCTTAATCCATTTTGAATTTATTTTTGTGTACGGTATAAGAAAGTGGTCCAGTTTCATTTTTCTGCATGTTGCTGTCCAGTTTTCCCAACATCATTTGTTGAAGAGACTATCTTTTTCCCATTTGGATATTCTTTCTTGTTTGTCAAAGATTAATTGATCACTACTAGGTATTACCCACAGAATACAGAAATACAAATTCAAAGGGATACATGCAATCCTGATGTTTATAGCAGCATATCTTCAATAGCCAAATTATGGAAACACACACTGATGAATAGATAAAGAAGATAGAATATATATCTACAATGGAATATTACTCAGCCATCAAAAAGAATGAAATTTTGCCATTTACAACAACATAGACGGACCTAGAGAGCATTATGTTAAGTAAAATAAATCAGTCAGAGAAAGGCGAATACCATACGATTTCACTCATATGTGGAATGTAAGAAACAAAACAAAGGAGGAAAGGGAATAAAATGGAAAAAGAGAGAGGCAAACCAAGAAACAGACTTTTAACTAGAGAACAAACTGATGGTTACCACAGGGGAGGGGGTTGGGAAAATGGGTTAAATAGGTGATGGGGGTGAAGGAGTGCACTTGTGATGAGCACCGGTGTTGTATGGAAGTGTTGATATTTGCTATATTGGACACCTGAGACCTGACACACTACTGCACACCTGAGAATAATATTACCCTGTACATTAACTAACTGGAATTTAAATAAAAACTTGAAAAAATAAAATGAAACACTTATACCTTAAAAAAAATAATATCATAATAATGTTGTATGGTGACAGATGGTGACTACACTCATTGTGTTGAGCACTGAATAATGTATAGAACTGCTGAATCACTATGTTATACCCCTGAAACTAATATAACATTGTATGTCAATTATACCTCAATAAAAAAGCTGTAAGATATTGAGATTGCTTTAGTTAAAAGAATAATTTATAAACATTTTTATTAATGAATTTATACTACAAAGTTTATATGTAAGTAATATGTTAATAAAATAAAAATACAGATATGCCAAGTCTGTTAACTTAATAGGTAACTATCAGAAAACCACTGATGGTTTGAGAAATGGAGGCTCCTTAAGAGCAAATTACCTGTGTTCTTCATGGAGCCGTAGCCCAATGCTTTTCTCTACAAATTTGCTGATATATGAATGGTGGCCAAAGGTGGTACAACAAATATTAGAAGAGCTCTATTACCCCTGCAGTAGCTGCTCAGATTCAGAGAAGTTCAGTTGTGGCAGCTTTATCTAAATAATTCTACAGTATAGTCCTAGTTTTTTTTCCCCCTCGAAATTGGTCTGGGAGGCAGCAGAATATGAGATTGAAGATTACCTGCAACCTAATATGGCTTGGAATACTTGTGCCAGACTGTGGACCACTGATTTTCTTCAGATTTCTGATTGACTTTCTTGCAAAGAAAAAAAAAAATCACAAAATGACCACCTAGAGAGCAGTCTTATATGTGCTTATCAAATCCAATCCAGGGTTGCCAGATGTAGCAAATGAAAATACAGAATGCCCAGTTAAATTTGAGTGATTTCTAATTACTTATGTTAATGTACATTGAGAGAAAAGAAAAATGTTGAATGGGACCTACTTGTACTAAAATATTCGTTGTTTATTTGAAATAATTATAAAAATATATAAATTACATCTCTCTTTATCTATTTCTCTCATGATTTGGCTCTCCTTAGCAGTTATTTATCTTGCAGAATTTAGTTATAAAATTTCTTATTATAGTTTATGTTTAATTTACATTGTGAGATAGTTTCCACACAGTGGTCTGTAGAAAATTCTTTTCTTTCCTTTTTTGTTCACTGAACATTCATTAATGGAAAAACACACTCAATATTAGTATTATGAACTGGTATGTACTGGCATAAATCAGTTTTCAAATTTAGTTTATTGAAGCATATAATACCATCTTCCACTGTTACAGTATTATTGATCAATGACTTTTATTCTATTTATTTTTGATCTATCCATGTTGATATGTAAAGTTTAAGTTCACTCCTTTTTAAGTGCCATATAGTTATTTAATTCTATAACTATATCATTCTTCATTCATCTAGTTCCCTACTGATGGGCATTTAAGTTGTTTCTGGTTTTTTACTAATACAACAAACAGCAATGGCTATCACTGTACACATTTTTAAAAATGAGAACTTTTAAGATCTACTCTCTCAGCAACTTTCAAATATGCACTATTAGCTATAGTTGCTATACTATACATTACCTCTGCATTTCCTATGTATTTTATTACCATAATTTTGTACTTTTTGATCCCCTTCACTCATTTTGCCTATGCCCCTCCTGCCCCCTGGCCCCTGCCTCTGACAACCACTAATCTTCTTTCTGCATTTATGAGTTTATTTTGTAAGGTTTTTTTTCCTGGTATTTTTGATGCCACATATAAGTAAGATAATATGTTAATTGTCCTCCTCTGAATTATTTCTCTTATAATGCCCTCAAGGTCCATTCATGCTGTCACAAATGGCAAGACTGCTTTCTTTTTTATGGTTGCATAATATTCCATCACATATATATACCACAATTTCTTTACCCATTAATCCATCAATTATCAGTATTACTATATTAGGACACTTAGGTTGTTTTCATATCTTAACTAAGTAATGCTGCAATGAACATGGGAGTGCATATATCTTTTTGAGTTAGTGTTTATGTTTTCTTTAGCTAACTACACAGAGAATTGCTGGATCATAAGGTAGTTTACTTTAATTTTTTTGAGGAACCTCCATGCTGTTTTCCATAGTGGCTTTACTAACTTGCATTCCCAACAGTGCAAGAAGGTTCCTTTTCTCCACATCCTCAAAAACACTTTCTATTTCTTATCTTTTTGATACTAGCCATTCTGATAGGTGTGAGGTGATTATCTCACTGTGGTTTTTATTTATATTTCCCTGATGATTAATGATGTTGAGCATCCATTCATGTACCTGTTGGCCATCCGTATGTCTTTTCTGGAAAAATATCTATTCAGATCTTCTGTTCATTTCTTAATCAATTATCTATCTATCTATGTATTATCTATTTACTATTGAGCAAACTGTTTTCTTTATATATCTTGGATATTAACACCTTATCATACATATGATTTGCAAATAGTTTCTCCCATTCAGTAGGTTGCCTTTCATTTTGTTTGATAGTTCGCTGTGTAGAAGCTTTTTAGTTTGATGTGGTCCCATTTGTTTATTTTTGCTCTTGTTTTTAGTGTCAGATCCAAAAGTCCCTGCCAAGACCTATATCAAGGAGCTTACTGCCTACATTTTCTTCTATGAGTATTATGGTTTCAGGTCTTACATTCAAGTCTTTCATCCATTTTGAGTTAATTTTGGTGTATGGTGTAAGACTAGTGGTCCGACTTCATTCTTTTATATGTCACTGTCCAATTTCCCCAATGCTATTTATTGAAGAGACTGCCCTTTTCCCACTGTGTATTTTTGGTTATTTTCTCATAAATTAACTGACCATATAAGCATGGGTTTATTTCTGGGCGCTCTATTCTGTTCTATTGATCTAAGTGTTTGTATTAATGGCAACATGAACTGTTTTGATCACTTAGCTTTGTAACATAGCATGAAATTAGGGAGTGTGATGCCTCCAGCTTAGTTCTTTCTCAAGATTGCTTTGGCTGTTTGAGATCTTTTTTTTGTTCCACAAAAACTTTAGGATGGCTTATTCCATTTCTGTGAAACATCCATTAGAATTTTGGTAGAGATGACATTGAATTTGTAGATTGCTTTGGGCAGAATGGATATTTTAACAGTATTAATTCTTCCAATCCATGAGAATAGCATATCTTTTCATTTATTTGTGTCTTCTTCAATTTCTTTCATTAAAGTATTATAGTCTTCTAGGTAAGGTCTTTCATCTCCTTGGTTAAATTTATTCCTTGGTATTTTATTCTTTTTGGTGCAATTGTATGTGGAGTTAATTTTTCTTTCTTATAGTTCTCACAAAAATCTTTTAACTGCTCAGTTTGAAAAGCATAAATGCTGAAATTGGAGAATAATTTCATAGCAATGACTTCAATGTCAGTAGAAAGAACATTAGATGCTGCTTGAGCTACATTATGTAGAATATAACAGGACACCCAGCACCTTCCCTTTATGTTTGCTTCAACTTTGAATAAATACTGTCTGCATTTTCATGCACATATCCACCAAAATTTATATTTGTATTATTACCAAAAGCAGTGTAATTTTTCTCATTAAGTCTGACCTCTGTAATAGAGCCCCTATGAAATCTCATCTGGAAGAGATTTTACTAGCAATAGCTTTATAAGTAATACTTTTTCATGAGACAAGTATTATACAAGCAAAAGGAACATGTTTTCCATATTATGATTACCTGCATCTGTAGTTATTATAAAAAAAGTAAGGCTTTATATCTTTGATAAGCTCTCTAACAGTACATGGAACTATTGCATTTTTTATTACTGCAGTAGATTTTATTTAATAATTTGCTTGTGATTTTGGGATTAGAAAATACTTTTCGTAGCAGCACATTCTCTTTTTTTAAAGGGAAACAATAAATTGAAACATTAAAATTTTTCAAGTTTTAATTTAAATTTTAATTAATTAACATATAGTGTAATACTAGCTTCAGGAGCAGAATTTAGTGATTCATCACTTACATATAATATCCAGTGCTCATCACAACAAGTGCCCTCCTTAATACCCATCACCCATTTAATGTATACTTCCCCCCCAGCAACCCTTAGTTTGTTCTCTATAGTTAAGGGTCTGTTACAGTTTATCTCCCCTCTTTTTTTACTTGCCCTTATGTTCATCTGTTCTGTTTCTTATTTATTTTTATTTTTTTAAAAGACTTTATTTGACAGAGAGAGAGTGAGCAAGAGCAAGCACAAGCACGAGGGAGCAGCAGAGGTAGAAGCAGGCTCTTTGCTCACCGACGTGACATTCAAACCCAGGACCCTGGGATCATGACCTGAGCTGAAGGCAGATGCTTAACCAACTGAGACACCCAGGTTCCCCTCCTCTATTTCTTAAATTCCACATATGACTGAAATCTTATGGTATCTATCTCTCTTTCTCTGACTGACTTATTTCATTTAACATAATAACCTCTAGTTCCATCCATGTCACTGCAAATGGCAAGATTTCATCCTTTTTGATGGCTGAGTTATATATATATAACTCAGCCACTCACTAATCAATAGACATTTAGGCTCTTTACATAATGTTGCTATTGTTGATAATGCTTCTATAAACATCAGGGTGCATGTGCCCCTTTGAATAAGTATTTTTTTATCCTTTGGATAAATACCTGGTAAAGCAATTGCTGAAAGGTAGTTCTTTTAAGTAATTGCTGAAAACTACATAAGGTCATTTTAACTTTTTCAGGAACCTCCATACTGTTTTCCAGAGTGGCTATACCAGTTTGCACTCCCACCAAGAGTGTAAGAATGTTTCCCTTTCTCCACATCTTCACCAACATCTGTCATTTTATGACTTGTTGATTTTAGCCATTCTGACTGGTGTGAGGTGGTATCTCATTGTGGATTTGATTTGTATTTCCCTGATGCCTAATGGTATGGAACATTTTTTCATATTTCTATTGGCCATATGTATGTCTTCTTTGGAGAAATGTCTGTTCATGTCTTCAGCCCATTTCTTGTCTGGATTATTTGTTTTTTGGGTGTTGAGTTTGTTAAGTTCTTTATAGATTTTGGAAACCCTTTATCAGATACCTCATTTGCAAATGTCTTTTCCCATTCCAGAGGTTGCCTTTTAGTTTTGTTGATTGTTTCCTTTGCTGTGCTTTTTATTTTAATGAAGTACCAATAGTACATTTTTGCTTTTGAAAGTTTCCTTTGCCTCTGGAAATGTATCTAGTAAGAAGTTGTTGTGACTGATGTCAAAGAGTTGTTGCTTGTGTTCTCCTATAGGATTTTGATGGTTTCCTGTCTCACATTTAGGTCTTTCATCCATTTTGAATTTAATTTTGTGTATGATGTAAGAAAGTGGTCCAGTTTCATTATTCTGCATGTTGTTGTCTGGTTTTTCCAACATCATTTGTTGAAGAGACTTTTCCATTGGGATATTCTTTCCAGTAGCAGGACATCCAGTCATTTGAACTGAAGATTAGTGATGATATCCAGTGTGGAAAGCCATTACAACTTCTACTGTGATTATTTTATTTTCCTCATTTGAATGTTTCATAATTTTGGCATAGGTTGTTATTATTATATACTAGTTTATATCAGACTTTTCACCATTTTTTTAGATTAAATCCACAATAGGGAACTGTACAGAGAGTTTCCAAAGGACTTTTTCCTCATTTAATAAATATTCACTGTTCAGAAAACTTATCACAAAATTTACACTTATGGTTTCAGCATTTTGGAGTTCAAATATACTCAAAGAGCAACCACAGGAAGAATCGAAAAATTGAATTTGATAATGTCACAGTCATGATAGTGTATTTGCCACTCAGCAGTTGGAATCCATAACTAACTGTAAATAGGAGCCAAACTGTTTAAAGTGCAGCAGACTTGGGGCGCCTGGGTGGCTCAGTGAGTTAAAGCCTCTGCTTTCGGCTCGGGTCATGATCCCAGGGTCCTGGGATGGAGCCCCGCATCGGGCTCTCTGTTCCTCGGAGAGCCTGCTTCCTCCTCTCTCTCCCTGCCTGCCTCTCTTGCCTACTTGTGATCTCTGTCTGTCAAATAAATAAAAAAAATCTTTGAAAGAAAAAACAAAAAACAAAAAACAAAAAACAAAAAAAAAAAGTGCAGCAGACTTGTGAACAACAATAAGCTGAACTCAATATCTGACATAAAAAAAATAAACTCCCTGCTTACAAGGAAGATTTGTACTTGTAAAGCATAGTATTATTCAATGTTATGGGAAGCCTGGCTTTTAGGCATTGGTGGACTTGCAGATGTGCTAGTGTGGTCACTGAAATGAGGCAGACTGGCTGTTGTCCAGAAGTGTAGGTTTGTCACTGGCTGACTTTGTGAAGCTTGGGTTATCATTGATTTAGTAACTTTCAGAAGCATAATTACTGGAGTGAGGCTATTTCAGATTGGCTGATTTTCAGAGCATGAGTACAATTTGTTATCACTAATTAGTGATGGTTGCTTATTCATGATTTGGGGCTTTGCCCAAAGAGCAGTCTTTTCCTACATATAAAAAATACATATTTTAATTCCAAGTTCCCCCTTTTGGTCTTCTGTCAGCCAAGCCTGCAGTAAAGAACATATATAGATATTTATTTATGGAAAGGTGATTTTTCAGCTAGTGTTGCCATTTAAAAGATTTAAGCACCAATTACCGTGGTGGAAAACTAGTGCAAGTTGCCAACTTTTTGCAATTATTGAGAGAACTGAATAGAGGACATTTGGATAATCTTCATAAAGTCAATACAGGAAGCTAGAAAAGTCATTAAATTACACAGAATGTCCTGTGTATTCACTTCTAGCAACCCAATACCAACCACATCTCTGGCCCTGGTTTTCTGTCATCTTCCCAACACGGGTTGTGCTCCAGGGTCTCAAGGGTTCTCAAAGGGTAGTGGCCCAAGGTAAGGTGAGATAGTTTGAGAAGTTCTAAGCCAAATTAAAGAGCCACTGAAAAGTTTGAATCAAGGCAGCAGCATGATTAGGTTAGCATTTAGAAAGATCCTTATGTAAGATGAAAACAGAGAGGGAGACAAACCATAAGAGACTCTTAAACTCTAGGAAACAAACTGAGGGTTGCTGGAGGGGAGGTGGGTGGGGGGATGGGGTAACTGGGCATTAAGGAGAGCACGTGATATAATGAGCACTGAATGTGATATAATGAGCACTGAATGTTATATGCAACTGGCTTCTACCCCTGAAACTAACAACAGAATACACACACACACACACACACACACATATATATATTTTTAAGATTTTATTTATTTATTTGACAGAGAGAGGGCACAAGCAGGCAGAGAGGCAGGCAGAGAGAGGAAGGGAAGCAGGCTCCCTGCTGAGCAGAGAGCCTGATGCGGGGCTCGATCCCAGGACCCTGAGATCACGACCTGAGCCGAAGGCAGCGGCTTAACCCACTGAGCCACCCAGGCGCCCCCAGAACGCCCTTTTTAAAGCCACAATTTTAACTTATCAATTTACAGGATTTGAAATGTGTTAATTACTTTCCCCCCCTAACAACATTACTAAGGTATAATTGGCACCCAATAAACTATATATATCTAAAGTGTACATTTTGATAAGTTCTGATGTATATGTATACCTATGAAACCAACACCACAATTAAGATAGTAAAAAGTATCCATCAAAATTTCCTTTAGACCTTTTATAATCCATTCCTTCCACCTTACCCCTGGCCCATGAAGCTACTGATTTATTGTCTTTACTACAGATTAAAGTGTATGGTAGGCAGAATTTTAAAATTACTCCTAATGATCCTCATTGCCTATATAATCCCCTCTTCTTTGAGTGTGAGAAGAATGTATAAATAAGATGATAAATCACTGCCATGATTATATCTCATTATGTGGCAAAAGGGATTTGGCAAATAAAATTAAGATTACTAATCAGTTGACCTTAAGGTAAAGAGATTATTTGGATGAAGCTAACCTAGCCAAATGAGCCCTCTATAAGCAGAGGTATTTTTGACGCCTTGTTAGGCAGTAATACAAAACTAGTACAGATTTTGGTACATGGAAGTATGGGTGCTACCACAAGAAATTCCTAAAATGTGGGATTGGCTTTAGAATTTGCCAGTGAGTAGAGGCTGGAAGACTGTTAGTAGAAATACAGATGTTAAAAATGTTGCTGATATAGTCTTAGAAGGATGTGAGGAAAGCATTACTGGAATTTGGAGGAAAGAGAATTCTTGTTATCTCCATGGAGGAAAGCTTGACAGAAAGCTTAGCAGAACTGTGTCCCCCCAGTTATGTGGGAAGCAGAACTTGTAAGCAATGGACTTGGGTAAACAGTTGCGATTTCTAAGCAAAGTGTTGAAGGTGTGGCCTGGCTTCTTGCTGTATAAATGCAAGAGGAGAGAAATAAACTGAGAACTGTCATACAAAAAGGAATCAGCATCTGACAATAACTGAAAAGTCTTTGCCTCCCCAATAGCAAAAGATGCTAAAATTAAGAGATTCGATGCCAGGAAAACATGATCTAAGAAAAAGGCTGAGGGTGTGACTCTACAGCTCTTTGCTGAAACCTGGGCAAGTTATTCAAAAGAGACTAAGAGTGTTCCTCACAGATCTTTTTACTCTAACCAGAGGTCCTCTATGTAGTTTCAGGGCATTGTCCTTCAGCCATCTTAGCAAAAGCCAAAGGTACAGAAAGGATTATGTGGAAAGATCTGGGGTTATGACTTTTGTATGACTGAGTGAACTCATGAATTTATAGGAAATATAAATCTTTCAAAAATTTGTATCAGTGGAGACACTGACAGCTTAGATTAAAAGTGGCAGAGAGAGTGTGAAATGAAAAACAGCTGCTGGGGGAAGGTTTTTAACTATGAATTTAACTTCTTTTATAGATATGGGGCTATTCAAGTTATCTGTTTCTTCTTGAGTGAGCTTCGGTGTTTTCAAGGAGTCTATGCATTTTCAAAAGTTGTTGAATTCATTGGCAAAAGTTGTTCATTGTATTCCCTTTTTATCCTTTAATGTCTATAGAATCTGTAGTATTTTGATCTCTCTCATTTCTTATATTGATAATTATGTCTTCTCTCATATTACTCTGATTAGTCTGACTAGAGTCTTAAAAATTTTATTGAACTTTTCAAAAATCAATCTTGGTTTCATTGATTTTCTCTATTGTTTTTTCTATTTTGTTGATTTCAGTTCTGATTTTTATTATTTCCTTTCTTTTACTTAATTTGAACTTAATGAAAAAAATTTGTAGTTACTGACAGTGGAAGCCATAATCATTGTTTTGAGAACTTTTTCTTTTCTAACATGTGCATTTAGTGCTGTTAACTTTCCCATAAGAAGTGCTTCAGTGACATCCTGCAAATCTTGATAAATTGTTGTGTTTTCATTTTTAGTTAATTCAATATATTCTGAATTTCTCTTTGGTTTCCTCTTTTACCCATTGCTTATTTAGAATTATGTAATTTAGCTTCCATATTCTGGGGTTTTCCAGAGATCTTTCTTTTCCCCCTGTTATTGACTTCTAAGTTAATTGTTTTGTGGTCAGTAAGCATACTCTGTATGACTCAAATCTTTAAAAGTTTATTGAGATTTTTGGGGGGGACCAGAATATAGTCTATCTTGGTAAATACTCCAGACTGCATTAGAAAAGAATGTTTATTCTACTGTAGTTGGATGAAGTGTTTAACAAATGTCAATTAGATCAAATTGGCTGATTTTCTGCCTAGTAGTCTATCAGTTATTGACATATTATTAATTCAAGTTAGATGAAAAGGAAGATGGGTTTAGTTCATTAATCTCCCCTGGTGTCTCTAAGTGAGAGAAGGTGTAAAATTCCTCCCAGGAGTGACTTAGCATGCCTTAAAATCTGGTAAGACTCTTTAAGGCACCCACATAAACATGTCTAAATAAAAACAAGGTGCTTGCTATGAAAACACAGCTTCCTGGCAAATTCTTTTTCCATTCCCTCCATTCCTCTTCAACCTTACTATATTCCCTGTAATAGTTCTATATATAAATTCTGGAGTTTCCACTGTTGGGTAGTGGTATATTAGTGCTTTTATGGGGTTCACATCCTTTGGTATTATAATATAAAAAAAGATTGAAATATTCTTGAAAGTCCTGAAGAAGTACATGGAGAGACATTCACTGTCAAGTTTTTGAACACAAAAATTGGACAAATGGTTTAGGGAATACCTGCATCATGGCACACATCTGGAGTTCAGTAGAATGGTGAGTTCAGGGTAGCAAAACTTGCTGCTAGGGACGCCTGGGTGGCTCAGTTGGTTAAGCGGCTGCCTTTGGCTCAGGTCATGAGCCCAGCGTCCTGGGATCGAGTCCCACATCGGGCTCCTTGCTCGGCGGGGAGCCTGCTTCTCCCTCTGCCTCTGCCTGCCACTCTGTCTGCCTGTGCTCCCTCACTCTCTCCCTCTCTCTCTGACAAATAAATAAATTAAAAAAAAAACTTGCTGCTAAAAATACTGTCTGGTTTTCTATTTTGTCCCTCACAGTTGATACAAAAAACTGAGAGATAATTGAGAGCTAAATCTATTGTCTGTATGCACTTTTGCACATCTAGCTATCTTACAAGAACTTTTGGTATTTTGAATATCTATTTTTAAAAAGTAGTTTGAATACTACGAAATTGATACATTTTCAGCCTCACATGACTGTTTATTTAGATCAGAGAGATTCCATATGAGTTACTATTTATATATGCTAAAGACCCCTCAGGCAATGTCAGGCTGTTGCATGTGGACGGCTTCTTGAATTATAGCACAGAAACTTTAATACCTACCTCAGGAATGATAGGAGTCTTAAATAGGCAGTCATATTTACTAAAGAAACCTAGAGTTTTCTTAGATTGCCAACCTTGGTAAGGCAAGAAATGTCAGGGTGATAGAGTTTAAGTGGCTCTTTTCAGATACGTTACACTGATTCTCTATATTTAAGATGCAAAACAGCCTTCCAGAAGCTATTTAATTAAGTGAAAGTAAGTCTAGTCCCTTTGGAACCGAATGGTTCAGTGAACAAATACATGTCAGTATGTGAAGGAAGTGGGGGAAGTTATTATGTGCTTCATAGACATGGTGACACTTTATAACCCCATATCACGGATCCTAAACAGTGATTGGTTGAGAAAATTATCAAACTGAGTTTAAATTTCAGCAGGTACAAAATTGTCACGCAAATGTCCAGGACAGTGAGCCACTCTCAGTCTCCAATGCGAAAGATAAGAAATCCTGGATTTTCAAAGTCCCTTTGAAGGCTTTTAAGGTAAGATGAAACCTCGTCTTTACTCAGAACCAACTGATTCCTGTAGAAATTTTAATTTCAGAGAAGAAGCTGACTTGATTTTATGAAGTGAATAATCCTTATGCTTAGATTTTTTTCCTTCCCCTTTGACTTGGCAAATCAAGACTACATGTTAAAAGATAACAGAAAATTATATGGTAAGGAATGCTAATTCCATCTAGCAACATATTGGATCACTGAAGAATAAGAATTTTATTACAGCCACTATGTTAAAATATCAGTTGCTAATAGGAAGAGAATATGTAAGATGAAGCAAATATTATAAATCTAAAATATTAACAATGAAATAAGTAATTAGAATATTTTACACATAATTCACAATAGCTCCATCACTGTTATTTTTATCTACAAAAACCATCTTTAAGAATCTTGAATCTAATTAAAGACATTTTTTAGCCTTACCATTGCAATATAAGATGTTATGGCATTTAATAAAAAAGTAAAGACACAATCTCTTCCTCTCAAATAGTGACGATAGTGACATTTAAACACTGACTTGGGAAATAAACATGGATTTGGGAATTTCATTCAACACATTATAGTACATTTACTTCAAAGCTTGGCTAATCCATTCACTGATAAGCTCCACGAGGGTAGGGCTCATATCTATTTCCAGTATCTGGTCCATGTTAGGTCTTTAAATGTTGAATGAACGACTGCATCCCAGTTTACATTTAATTTTTTGGTCCCTGAATCACCAAACTTCAGCCTAAAATATCAGGTATTTTTTGCCAATGGACATGAGGGTTTTCAAAGCTAGATTAAAATATGTCTACTTAAGATACCTGGAAATTCTGACCTCTATCCCATACTTTTTCTGTTTCATGATATCATAACAGGTTTAGAAAATGAAAGAGGTTTTGGGCTGACAAAACTGGGGCCATTTCTATAGCAGTCTTTTGAGCTATTTACCTACCTGAGACTATAGTGGCAAACATCACGGTGCAGTATGCAATCGTTCTGGAGTGGGTCTGAAAGAGAACCAAAGTAGTCAGATTGCAGGACTGTGGTTTAGCATGGAATGCACATAACTGTGACCTTCACCACAGGTACCTTTCCAGGACACCGTAGTTCCTCCAAATCAGTATACACCAGCCTTCAGCAGAGTCTATGTAATAATTAGGCTTGGTACTGCAAAGTTCTGTATGATACCTGCTTACTAAACAGCTGCCCTTCAACATCTATGCCCCAGAGTAAGCCCATTTTTTTTTCCCTCTCGGAAATCATGTCCTCTCTCCTGCAAGGAAGTGCCAATAATTCTATGACAGTTGATATTCACTAAACTTTTATTACGTTTCCATTATCAACATTAAATTCAATCAAAGCTATTTTATGACATGCATTATTTTAATCTATAAACTCAGTGGGAGTTCATGAAATAGGAGTAAAACTCTTTCTTCCTTTCTGTGGTAATAGTATCATTACACCAAGAAATCTAATTTTCAGGGCGCCTGGGTGGCTCAGTGGGTTAAAGCCTCTGCCTTTGGCTCAGGTCATGATCCCAGGGTGCTGGGATCAAGCCCCGCATCAGGCTCTCTGCTCAGCGGGGAGCCTGCTTCCTCCTCTCTCTCTGCCTGCTTCTCTGTGATCTCTGTCAAATAAATAAATAAAATCTTAGAGAAAAAAGAAATCTAATTTTCAGTAATGGTAATTTAAATTTTTGATTCACATGGACTATACAATGTCTATTCCAATGTATCAAAATATATATTATACCATTTCTGAATGTGAACTCTAACAGGAATAAAGGATCATGTTTTTAGAAGCTCCACATAATAATTTCTATCATTTATAAAGGGATTGCTAAATACCCAGAACAGTGCTAAGTATGCTTATACTAATAAGTATTCACCAACAATATTCATAAAACAACTCTTTCTGTGCTATGTATTAGAATATAGTGATTACAACACTTTCTCCTAGGTTTCAGGAGTAGGTCAGAGAATATATAAGTAACCAGATTATGTTAAAACGGTAGGATATGTTACCAGCAAGGTTTGTAGAAGTTTCTGGGTGTAAAAAGGATAGAGACACCAAATGCCCTTTGAAAAGGAGTCAGAGAATGCTCCTCAGAGAAGATTCTTCTGCTAACATAATTGGGATAATCCCAAAGTGTAGGTATTATTATCCCAGATGGCAAAACGAAGTTATGGTTTTAATTTTGTGACTACATGGCTGTGTCCCTTCATTGGCATAGGCAGAAAAAGTCTAGTTAGCTACCCCAGTGCTTAGCCCGATGATGCCTCCGTATTATCACTGGGAGCACTCCAGGTATGTTCTGTAATAACACTGAGTCTCGATAGCCTTCTTCTCATGTTGGATATATATTCCCTGCCCAGGAAAAAGTCAAAAGCTAACTGACTGAAATAATACCTTACCATGGTTATCATTTTTTCTTTATAAGTAATTTTTGCTGTTCTTTTTTCATTAAAAACAGGTTGATTAACATTTCTAAAGAAAATGAAGATAATTATATATTTTTGCATTTGGGCAGCAGCATGGGCTATTCCAGTAAGTATGTATTCCTCAGAAAATCTCCTCACTTTGTTATCTCTTTTAACCTAACATTAAATAATATATATTTCCTTAAGACTTTGAAGGTAAACTGTGCCTAAACATTTAGATTTGCTTGAAAGACTTTATCAGATATCTTTAGGGGGTCTCAACAAACCCATATATGCACTCTAATTCATGCTCCCATTCCTCTAAATGAAACTAATATCTTGTCAGATGGATTATTACTTTTAAAATTTATTCAGTTTGTGTTTGCTTTGGCAGCACATATACTAAAATTGGAATAATACAGAGAATATTAGCATGGCCCCTGTACAAGGATAACACACAAATTTGTAAAATTCATTTAGATTTATATTCAATGCCCCAAAGTCATGGAGACTTCAGCCATCTTTGCTCATGCCCTATGAATTTCATTATAATATCAATGAAGCCTACATATTTTTAAAAAAGATTTTATTTATTTATTTGACAGACAGAGATCACAAGTAGGCAGAGAGGCAGGCAGAGAGAGAGGTGGAAGCAGGCTCCCCGCCAAGCAGAGAGCCCGATGCGGGACTGGATCCCAGGACCCTGACACCATGACCTGAGCCGAAGACAGAGGCTCAACCCACTGAGCCACCCAGGCGCCCTGAAGCTTACATTTTAAAGGAAGTTTTCAAGGGATGATTTGGAAAAAATAAGGATTTTTTCAATGTAGGAGAAAATTAATGTTTCACTCAGATAATTTTTTTAATGCTCATTGGGGAAAATTTGGAATATACAGATAAACACCAACAAAAAAATTTAGGAAAATTAAACTATTTGTAATTATGTTACCCTGCTATGGGTAACATTTTGGTATGTTTTCATTCTACCAAACAACTTGGTATTTATGCAGTTGAGAATTTTCTCAACTATTTCAAATGTGCTCCTGAAGAACAGAAGTAGCATATTACTTTATTTTGTTTCTGCACTGGCTCTGGTCATACCTTGTATTTTCTTAGGGGTTTGGTCAGGATTATACTTAAGGTGGGTCTTGGGCTAGTGTGAGAGGTTTGTACAGAAACATCAAACATCATTTTTATAAAAGACAATCCTCCTTGAGATAAGTGGTCTGGTTAATATCAATAAAATCAGTAATACCATTGTGAGAATTATCTGTATGCCCAGTTTAAATTCTACATAAGCTATGTAACAGCTTGATTAGATATTACTTTGGCCTTTGCATTATATATTTTTCTTCATTTAGAGAAAAATGTGTATCTGTATGTATGTGTGCATGTATGCATGTACACAAAGTTAGAATGTTTTCAATTTCCAATATTTTCATTTTGGTAGGTTCCTCAAATCAAGCCATTGGAGAGACATGCTGTTGACAAATCTACAAATTTAAATCTTCTGGAAAAAGCAAAAGTGCCAATACAGGTATAGGGTACAAAATGTGTTTCTAAGCTGTTTTTAAATTCTTTTTTTTAAAATTATTTACTTATTTATTTATTTGAGAGAGAGAGAGATCACGACAGAGAGCATGAGTCGGGGAAGGACAGAGGGAGAGGCAGACTCCTCATCTAGCAGAGAGCCTAACACGGGACTCCATCCCAGGACACTTAACCTACTGTGGCAGATGCTTAACTGACTGTGCCACCCAGATGCCCCTAAATTCTATTAACTTCCAGAAAACTGATGCTTACCTTTTCAGTCTGCTTTACTTCAAGATAAAATCTACAAATTATTTTTAATTGTTTCTCTTTTCCAGGATGAGTTAAATACCAATGATACCGCTGAAGAAAGTGGTGACCCCCATGAAAATGAAAGAGGAAGGCAACAATATACCAGAGATGGTTACAAAGAAGAAAGAAATGGCTCTGAGTGGGTAGAAATAGGAGGGAAAAGTTCTTCTACAGATTCCATGTTAGTAAATGACGAGGGGAAGAGTGTAGACCAAAATGGGGTCACAGGAAAACCAGAAACATATGGTTATGATGGGATACATGGAAAAGAAGGTAGCACCACAGCAAATGGCATCAGGGGACAAGTAAGCATCATCGACAATGCTGGAATAGCAAATGGAAGCAATATTAATAGAAATGCTGATAACAATTTAAACACTAGAGGAGTTGTTGGAGATGCAAGTCAGAGTGAGAATACCACTGTTGTCCAAGAAGAAGACCATCAAATAGGTAGAAGCAATAACAGTACAGGCCATAAGGATGAAATAAATAGGAATGCCTGTAGAAATGAAGGTGATACAAGTGAAATAACACCTCAGAGAGAAAGTGAGGGAAATGGGAATCAGGAGGTAGAAATAACACCAGGAAGAAGTGGAGCTGGCAATGGAGAAGATGCTGGCCTGGATAATTCTGATGGGAGTCCTAGTGGAAATGGAGCAGAGGACGATGAAGAAACAGGCTCTGGTGATGATGAAGGTGAAGAAACAGGAAATGGAAAAGAGGATACTGATAACAGGAAGGGCCAAGAGGGTCAGCCTCATGGAAAAGATGACAATGATAACAGCTTAGGTCAAAATTCAATTAGTGGTGAAGATGATGACCCAGAAGACAAAGAAGATCCCCATGACATTGAGGGAGACAACACCTCCAAGAGTGAGGAGGATTCTGATGGTATTTCTAAAGACAAAGTTAGCCCAATAATAGAGGACATGCAAAAGTCCAATTACGAAGAAAACAATGCTGTGGAAAAGAAAATCAATGATGAATCAGAGCCAGGTGCTACTGGGAAGAGTCAAGATAAGGTTAGTTTGTAAAGCTGCTTTCTTTCAAGCGGCAGTTTAAATTCTCCCCCTCCATTCACTGACGGTAACACAAAAATAAATCATAATAAGCATTCATCTGTTTTTGCACAGAAATTACTTGAATATTTAATGGGAAAGTTAGAGTCCCTATTAGACTCTGATACAGAACAATTTTTTTAAAAGATTTTATTTACTTATTTATTTGGGATTGAGAGTGAGAGAGCACAAGTCGTGGGGGAGGTGGAGGAGCCCCAGAGGGAGAGAGAGAAGCAGGCTCCTCCCTGAGCAGGGAGTCTGATGTGGGTTTTGATATCAGGACTCTGGATCATGACCTGGGCCAAAGGCAGATGCTTAACTGACTAAACCACCTAGGTACCCCCAGAACGATTTTAAAAACAGACATTTCTGAAAACTTGGTTAGAATTCTATAAGTCTAATCCTAATAACTGATGCACCATGTAACTGTTCACACAAGTTCCTACTGTGTAAAAATGTGAATGGGTTGTTATAAGACCTAAACACCAGAATTCTTGCAGGTGAATAAAGCACATTTTTACAAACAGAAGTTTATGAAGTACTAGAAGCTGAACTTCTGTTTTTCCAGTCACATTCCGCAGTCTTGTCTTCCACAGACCAGTGCAACTTTGCAGCATACAATCCACTAACTAATCATTCTTTTCTCCATCTTTCCACAGGGAATAGAAATGGAAGGTCCCAGTAGTGGCAACAGAAACATTACCAAAGAAGCTGGGAAAGTCAGTGAAGATAAAGAGAGTAAAAGACAACAAGGAATGGTCATGGGGAAAGGAAATGTCAAGACACCAGGAGAGACTGACAACATACAAGGGCTTGGTCAGAAATCAGAACCTGGAAATAAGGTTACACGCAGCAAAACAGGTAGTGAAAGTAATAGTGATGGATATGACAGTTACGAGTTTGATGACAAATCTATGCAAGGAGATGATCCCAACAGTAGTGATGACTCTAATGGCAATGATGATGCTGATTCTGAAGCTGACAATGACAGCAATAGCCAAGGAGACACTGGTTTTAACTCTGATGAATCAAAAGATAATGGCAATGATAGCGACTCAAATGGAGGAGGTGATAATGACAGTGATAGCACATCAGATGCTAATGATAGTGACAGTAATGGCAATGGTAACAACAGGAGTGACGCCAATGGCAAATCAGACAGCAGCAAAGATAAATCAGACAGTAGTGACAGCAGTGATAGCAGCGACAGTAGCGACAGCAGTGACAGCAGTGATAGCAGTGACAGTAGCGACAGTAGCAACAGCAGTGGCAGCAGTGACAGTAGTAACAGCAGTGACAGTAGCGATAGTAGTGACAGCAGCGATAGCAGTGATAGCAGTGATAGTGACAGTAGTGACAGTAGCGACAGCAGTGACAGTAGCGACAGCAACAGCAGTGATAGCAGCGACAGCAGTGATAGCAGTGACAGTAGTAACAGCAGTGACAGTAGTAACAGCAGTGACAGTAGCGACAGCAGCAACAGCAGTGATAGCAGCGACAGCAGTGACAGTAGTAACAGCAGTGACAGTAGCGACAGCAGCAACAGCAGTGATAGCAGCGACAGCAGTGACAGCAGTGACAGTAGTAACAGCAGTGACAGTAGCGATAGTAGTGACAGCAGCGATAGCAGTGATAGCAGTGATAGTGACAGTAGTGACAGTAGCGACAGCAGTGACAGTAGCGACAGCAGCAATAGCAGTGACAGCAGTGACAGCAGTGATAGCAGTGACAGCAGTGATAGTGACAGTAGTGACAGTAGTGACAGCAGTGATAGTGACAGTAGTGACAGCAGTGACAGCAGTGATAGCAGTGACAGCAGCGACAGTAGCGACAGCAGTGACAGCGACAGCAGTAACAGTAGTGACAGCAGCAATAGCAGTGACAGCAGTGACAGCAGTGATAGTGACAGCAGTGACAGCAGTGACAGCAGTGATAGTGACAGTAGTGATAGTAGTGACAGCAGTGATAGTGACAGTAGTGACAGCAGCGACAGCAGCGACAGCAGTGACAGCAGCGACAGCAGCGACAGCAGTGACAGCGACAGCAGTAACAGTAGTGACAGCAGCAATAGCAGTGATAGTGACAGCAGTGCCAGTAGTGACAGCAGCGACAGCAGTGACAGTAGCGACAGCAGTGACAGCAGCGACAGCAGTGACAGCAAGTCAGACAGTAGTGACAGTAGTAACAGCAGTGATAGTAGCAACAGCAGTGACAGCAAGTCAGACAGCAGTGAAAGCAATGACAGCAGTGACAGCAGTGATAGCAGCGACAGTAAGTCAGGTAGTAGTGACAGTAGTGATAGCAGTGACAGCAGTGACAGTAAGTCAGACAGTAGTGAAAGCAATGATAGCAGTGACAGCAGTGATGGCAGTGACAGTAAATCAGGTAGTAGTGACAGTAGTGATAGCAGTGACAGCAGTGACAGTAGTGATAGCAGTGACAGTGACAGTAAATCAGATAGCAGTGATAGCAGCAACAGCAAATCAGATAGTAGTGACAGCAGTGATAGTGACAGCAGTGATAGCAGCGACAGTAAATCAGAAAGCAGTGACAGCAGCAATAGCAAATCAGATAGTGACAGCAGTGACAGTGACAGCAGTGACAGCAGTGAAAGTGACAGCAGTGATAGTGATAGCAGTGATAGCGACAGCAGCGACAGTGACAGCAGCGACAGCAATAGCAGTGACAGCAGCAATGGTGACAGCAGCGACAGCAGCGACAGTGACAGCAGTGACAGCAGTGACAGCAGTGACAGTGACAGCAGCGATAGCGACAGCAGTGACAGCAGCAATGGTGACAGCAGCGACAGTGACAGCAGCAACAGCAGCAACAGTGACAGCAGTGACAGCAGCGATAGCAGCAATGGTGACAGCAATGGCAGTAGTACCGGTACATCTGACAGTAATAAGAGTCACAGCAAGACCAAGTCTGGTAATGGCAACAATGGAAGTGACAGTGAGAGTGACAGTGAAGGCAGTGACAGCAATCACTCAACCAGTGATGATTAGAAAAGAAAAACCCACAAGATTTTTTTTTTAAAAGTCTAGTGAGTAATTGATAGGAAACGAAGATTTTCAAGGAAGGAAAGAAAGAGGAGACATAAACAGAAGATGCCTACATTCATAGAAACAATGAGAGGAATAGTCAAATTGCCAGATTTGGAACCAAGCCCCCACACTCTCAGGAGATAATCTGAATGCAGGACCTTTGGTATGTGCATATTAAAACACATTCTGAAAAGATGTTTAAAATGTGTACATCTAAACATAAAAAGGGACAATTAAAATATTTTTTAATACTTTACACAGAAACCTCAAGTAATAATGTACTATATGATAACTCTGATTTAAATGCTGAGTCCTTTAGGGAATGTAGCAAGTAAACACATCTTATAAACAACTTGTGGCATTGCCTTAATCTTTCAGTAATTACACATTCTGGATAGATGGTCTGCTTACTGCTGAGTAAAAGATGTTGTTACCGTGATATCCAGGTTAGCTACTAATTCATTTGCTTGGTCTAAGGAAGAAATAAACTTGTAACATCAAAAAGAAACACAGCAACAATTGAACCTATCAGGACCATGGGAATAATCTTTGTAATTACTGAATAGAGTAATTACAAATTAGAAAAAATTTAAAGAGTGCTAGTCAGAAAATAATACAGATGCTAATTTAAATAACAAAATCTCATATACAGTATACATTCCTACAAAGCCCTGGAAATTCAGCATAATGTCCCTAAAACTATGACAATCTGACGCAGTACTTAGAACAGTGTCTTGCCTCCAGTAGCCACTTTCTAAATATTAATGAATAAATGATACATGAATGAAGAACTGTAAAGGGGGGTTTACATTTTGAACTCTATGTTCAGAGCTCTGTTAAATGGAATTAGTATTTGTTTCCCATCTTCTGTCAAATTTTGTTCGCATTTCCCTTTTAAATCCTCACCTGCCAAAACTTCCAAACCAGACCCTGAGACACCTTTCTCACTGTTAATCTGTTTCATAAAGCCAACAGCTGCTGGTAGGTGATGATTTGGAAATTACTCTTTTTTGAGAGTCATATAATGCAACTAAAATCTGAGCATAGATTGTTCTGCTTTTGTCTGAATGAGGGTAATTCTTAGTTTTGAGATGAAGCTCAAACCATAGAACATGGGGATTTTAAAGGCATATGCAACTAGAGTGTGATAATTAATAGGGTGGAGGTAAAATTTATTATCCAAACTAATACACTTTTGAGAGTAAAGAGGGTACTATCAATAATTACTTGGGGACAGGAAGTATAAATTGGGATTGTTCAGGGATACCGGGAGATAACAACAGATATCACCATAAGCCTTTAAAGTATTTTTCAAGATTTAGTAGAGATAATTTGACATTACCCTCTTTTTCCATTTAGGCAGTTATTTTAGATTTGTTCTAATTCAAAGGTAAAAATCTATATAGTGAAGTTCTGACTGCAACTTCTTTGATGTTAATTTACAACTAGTCATCAGTTGACCATTTATTTTCTAATATTAAGCATATTTTATATGGAGTTTGAGGGTTTTTTTTCCTGCCTTCTTTCTTGTTTCATGCAAGTTTCTTAGTTGAGATCAACATTACAAGAAATATTGCTGAAAGCTTTAAAAATACTGCTATTTATAAACTATATGATGACTCATAATACTGTAACATTTCAGGTATCTACTATATCATAATCATGTAAATGGCTCCAAAGTTCTTTCCTTAAAATATGCTCTAGATTTTTAACTCCTCTAGGCTTCAGGATTTTTTTTTTTTGGTCTTTTTTTAATTTGTGAAGTGTGGCTTCTAGGACCTTTCTCACCTATTTTAAAAGGTTGTTATGAGTTTAAACCAGGCAATGGATGTGCAACTCTTTGTAAATTGTACAAGATATGTAAATTAAAGAGATAATGAATTTTGGTGTTGTAATAAACATCTACTTATGTGACTATTCACAAGGAAAACTCCCTTAATCTTTTTTTGAATTTAATTTAATTTTTAAATTTTTTTAATGTATTACTTTTTTAAAAAAATTTATTTCTTTTCAGTGTAACAGAATTCATTGTTTATGCACCACACCCAGTGCTCCATGCAATACGTGCCCTCTGTAATACCTACCACCTGGCTCCCCCAACCTCCCACCCCCTGCCCCTTCAAAACCCTCAGATTGTTTTTCAGAGTTCATAGTCTCTCATGGTTCACCTCCCTTTCCAATTTCTCTCAACTCCCTTCCTCTCTCCATCTCCCCATGTCCTCCATGTTATTTGTTATGCTCCACAAATAAGTGAAACCATATGATAATTGGCTCTCTCTGCTTGACTTATTTCACTCAGCATAATCTCTTCCAGTCCCATCCATGTTGGTACAAAAGTTGGGTATTCATCCTTTCTGATGGAGGCATAATACTCCATAATGTATATGGACCACATCTTCCTTATCCATTCGTCCATGGAAGGGCATCTTGGTTCTTTCCACAGTTTGGCGACCGTGGCCATTGCTGCTATAAACATTGGGGTACAGATGGCCCTTCTTTTCACTACATCTGTATCTTTCAGGTAGATACCCAATAGTGAAATTGCAGGATCATAGGGTAATTCTATTTTTAAATTTTTGAGGAATCTCCACACTGTTTTCCAAAGTGGCTGCACCAACTTGCATTCCCACCAACAGTGTAAGAGGGTTCCCCTTTCTCCACATCCTCTCCAACACACGTTGTTTCCTGTCTTGCTAATTTTGGCCATTCTAACTGGTGTGAGGTGGTATCTCAATGTGGTTTTAATTTGAATCGCCCTGATGGCTAGTGATGATGAACATTTTTTCATGTGTCTGATAGCCATTTGTATGTCTTCATTGGAGAAGTGTCTATGTCTTCTGCCAATTTTTTGATATGATTATCTGTTTTGTGTCTGTTGAGTTTAAGAAGTTCTTTATAGATCCTGGATATCAACCTTCTGTCTGTACTGTCATTTGTGAATATCTTCTCCCATTCTGTGGGTTTCCTCTTTGTTTTGTTGAGTCTTTCCTTTGCTGTGCAGAAGCTTTTGATCTTGATGAAGTCCCAAAAGTTCATTTTTGCTTTTGTTTCCTTTGCCTTTGGAGACATATCTTGAAAGAAGTTGCTGTGGTTGATATCGAAGAGGTTACTGCCTATGTTCTCCTCTAGGATTCTGATGGATTCCTTGATCTCACCTTGAGGTCTTTTATCCATTTTGAGTTTATCTTTGTGTACAGTGTAAGAGAATGGTAGAGTTTCATTCTTCTACATATAGCTGTCCAATTTTCCCAGCACCATTTATTGAAGAGACTGTCTTTTTTCCACTGGATATATTTTCCTGCTTTGTCGAAGATTATTTGACCATAGAGTTGAGGGTCCATATCTGGGCTCTCTACTCTGTTCCACTGGTCTATGTGTCTGTTTTGATGCCAGTACCATGCTGTCTTGATGATCACAGCTTTGTGGTAAAGCTTGAAATCAGATAACATCATGCCCCCAGTTTTGTTTTTCTTTTTCAACATTTCCTTAGCAATTCGGGGTCTCTTCTGATTCCATACAAATTTTAGGATTATTTGCTCCAGCTCTTTGAAAAATACCGGTGGAATTTTGATCGGAATGGCATTAAAAGTATAGATTGCTCTAGGCAGTATAGACATTTTAATAATGTTTATTCTTCCCATCAAAGAGCATGGAATGGTCTTCCATCTTTTTGTGTCTTCTTCAATATCGCTCATGAGTGTTCTGTAGTTCCTCAAGTACAGATCCTTTACCTCTTTGGATAGGTTTATTCCCAGGTATCTTATGGTTCTTGGTGCTATAGTAAATGGAATCGATTCTCTAATTTCCCTTTCTGTATTTTCATTGTTAGTGTAAAAGAAAGCCACTGATTTCTGTATATTGACTTTGTATCCTGCCATATTACTGAATTGCTGTATGAGTTCTAGTAGTTTGGGGGTGGAGTCTTTTGGGTTTTCTATATAAAGTATCATGTCATCTGCGAAGAGAGAGAGTTTGACTTCTTCCTTGCCAATTTGGATACCTTTTATTTCTCTTTGTTGTCTGATTGCTGTTGCTAGGACTTCTAATACTATGTTGAAAAAGAGTGGTGAGAGTGGGCATCCTTGTCGTGTTCCTGATCTCAATGGGAAGGCTGTGAGCTTTTTCCCATTGAGGATGATATTTGCTGTGGGCCTTTCATAGATAGATTTTATGAAGTTCAGGAATGTTCCCTCTATCCCTATACTTTGAAGAATTTTAATCAGGAACGGATGCTGGATTTTATCAAATGCGTTTTCTGCATCAGTTGAGAGGACTATGTGGTTCTTCTATCTTCTCTTATTGATCTGTTCTATCACATTGATTGATTTGCGAGTGTTGAACCATCCTTGTAACCCAGGGATGAATCCCACCTGGTCATGGTGGATAATCTTTTTAATGTGCTGTTGGATCCTGTTTGCTAGGATCTTGTTGAGAATCTTAGCATCCATATTCATCAGTGGTATTGGTCTGAAATTCTCCTTTTTGGTGGGGTCTTTGCCTGGTTTGGGGATCAGGGTAATGCTGGCTTCATAAAAAGAGTTTGGAAGTTCTCTTTCTGCTTCTATTTTTTGAAACAGCTTCAGAAGAATAGGTGTTATTTCTTCTTTGAAAGTTTGGTAGAATTCCCCAGAGAGTCCATCAGGTTCCAGGCTCTTGTTTTTTGGGAGGTTTTTGACCACTGCCTTGATCTCGTTACTAGATATTGGTCTATTTAGGTTGTCAATTTCTTCCTGGTTCAATTTTGGGAGTTTATAGTTTTCCAGGAATGCATCCATTTCCTCTAGGTTGCTTAACTTATTGGCATATAACTGTTGATAATAGCTTCTGATGATTGTTTCTATTTCCTTGGTGTTAGTTGTGATCTCTCCCTTTTCATTCATAATTTTATTAATTTGAGCTTTCTCTCTTTTCTTTTGGATTAGTGTGGCCAATGGTTTATCGATCTTATTGATTTTTTTTTTAATTTCTTTTCAGCGTAACAGAGTTCATAGTTTTACACCACACCCAGTGCTCCATGCAATGCGTGCCCTCCACAATACCCACCACCTGGCTCCCCCAACCTCCCACCCCCCGCCCCTTCAAAACCCTCAGGCTATTTTTCAGAGTCCATAGTCTCTCATGGTTCATCTCCCCCGCAATTTCCCTCAACTCCCTTCTCCTCTCCATCTCCCCATGTCCTCCGTGTTATTTGCTATGCTCCGCAAATAAGTGAAACCATATGATAATTGACTCTCT
>PISX010021759.1:0-32990 GCA_004024625.1 Mellivora capensis
GACAAGCTCTCGGTCCTTAAATAAACCTACTCCCATGAGTCTGAGTCTATGCCTCAGGGGATTCCCACTGACACTCCTAGGTGAGCTCAACAGAGTAGACTCTCAAAAGCAACAGTGTCTGTAGGACAAACATGAGGCCAAACACATACTCAGTAATCCATTCTGAATTAGTCACATCTCCAGTTCCAGTTCTGGATATATATTTTCCTCATCCTTGCCCATCCTCTCAAAAGAGGGACTGATAATTTCCTTTTGTTGATATATTCTCCTAGAGTATGAAGTCATTTCAGTAGAAGTCTGTGATAGGCTGCAAGCTGGTCCCCAAAGACATCCCCTCAAAATACCCTAATCCCTTGAACCTACAAATGTTACTTTATACAACAAAAGTGACTTTGCAATATCAGTAAATGAAGGATCTTCAGATGAGATTGTTTTGGGTTATCCAGGCCATAAATGCAATCACAATTGTCCTTATAAGGAAGAGGGAGATTTGACACTGATCAAGAAGGAAACATAACCACTGAAGCAAAATGCTACACCACTTGCTCCATAGATGGAAAAAGGGGCCATGTACTAAGTTAAACCAGGACTGCAGCTTTAGAAGCTGGAAAAGGTAAAGAAACCCACTCTCCCCAAGGGCCTCCAGAGGGAACACAACTGTTGACGTTTTGATTTTAGCTCAAAATAACTAATTTTGGACTTCTGATCTCCAAAATTGTAAGACAATAAATGGTGCTCATTTAAATCACCAAGTTTATGCTAATTTTTTTTAAGTAGCAACATGAAAACAATACAAAGTCCACAAACCAGGAAAGTTAATCTGGCAGATAACACAAAATCACATATAATCCTCACAAAATTAAACAGGATGCTTTGGATGTCTGACTTTCTGTGGGTCTCAACTTCCATTAGGCTCCATTCACTTTTTATCTGTGTCAGTGACCATGTCTGTAATGGCCCATTCTGCACACCCAGACTCTGCATGTATTTCAAGAATCAGTATTTCAGGGTCTCCTCCTCCAATAAGAACATGTCAAGTCTTGGGCCCTCCATCCTTGAGGGCAGATACAGTGTTTTGCTTCAGACTGCTGCATGTGGGGCTGTTTAATAAATATTTGTTGAGTCACTCAGTGATTGATTGATTAACTGCTCCAAACAAGCACTGAACCAAACCAACCATGACATGGCTAGAATAAACTGGTCCTTTGTTTGCAGTGAGGAATAAGGCCTTTTTAAACGAATTCAGGAGCAGACAAAATAGAGTAATTAGCGCCAAAAAGGAAGGCAGGTATAGAGACCCACACAGTTTTCAAACTCTGTGACATGGAACCTTTGGGGAATAGCCCCTCTTGAACGATTTTGAAGAGATGTTGATTCCAAAGACTAGATGCTGAAATCAGTGAAATAACAGTGGCCATTGTGGTTAGGCAGCCATTCAGTTATAGTTCTTCCAGCTAAACTGGTCACATTTGAAGAGAAAATTAACCATTTTCTCTTGAACAGCAATCTAAATCCATGCAAGCTTAAGGGGGAAAAAAAAGTTTAACATGAAGAATTTCAGTTCAAAGAGACCAGTTCTCCTAGAATCCAGAGAAATTACTATGATAAAATGAAAAAACAAAGAAAAACAAAAAAAAAACAAAAAACAAAAAAACAAATACAATAAGAGCTTACACATTAAGTCATATTTCTTAATTTCAATCTTTTGTGACTACATGACCACTGCCAGCAGACAAAAATCCAACCTTCAGTTTGATTCCAAGAATGTACTTTTCCATTGTTTGTTCAGTTTAGTATTTTTGACCAAGCCCAACTTTGGTGAACTTTCTCTAACATGTAAATTACTTATAATTTCACATAGTGATGCAAAACTGTGTAAGTAAAGGGACCCTTTCAATCTTTTGCAAGCTATTGAGCCTAAAGGAAATTTGTCAGTCTTGATGACTTTACAACTGTTCTCACTGAGGAATCTGTGAAACATGAAGGTTCCACTTTGATTAAGGAACATTACTTTTAGAGATGAATCCACATCTGGAGAGCTGAGAAAAGACAAAGAGTATTCAGGTATTTTCATGTGAGGGCATTCTTTTCTAGCAAGCATGGTCTTGCTTTTGAAGACCACCTTCTTTACCTGCTGGATGTCAATCCAAGTCTGGAGAAACAAACAGAAAAAAACTCAAAACTTCAAGAGATTTTAACTGCATTGTTCACTGGCCTACCAACACCTCACCTCACCGTTTTCTTTGTATTGACTTCTGATTGGTTCTTCTCAGACTTCCTACCTTGTCTGGTATCTTTGGTTTGCTGTTCCAGTTGACAGACAACTTAAGCTTACAATCTTCCTTATGTTTCAGCTTTCTTTTTACTCCCCTTGCCAAAGCATATGTATTCTTCCAGCTCATATAACATTTCCTTTTCACAATTCATTTTAATCTTAACTATTAACATTTCAATGGGATCAAAACTTACAAAGCATTAATCAGATTGCCAAAAATGTGATTTTTTTAATTTAATTTCTGTGTTGAAGCTCATCTATCTCTTTCATCTAATAGTTTGTTTTTATTTGGTAATTATTTGGTCTTTGTGGATTTCTCTCCTACACACTAGTTTTTATCCTTCTCACCCCTTCTAAAAGTAAGGTCATCCTTGGTAAGGGGAAACATTTATAGCTCAGAGGTTGGAGAATTATTACATGATCCCTATTGCTCCTACCTCAGGTCCTTGCTGTGTTCACTGTGGTGCCACATGGGTCACTCATCCATAGTACCCTGGACTGAGATGAGTGAGAGATAGTTGGACCCATCTGGGCTTTTGGGCATGATATTGGCTGTTGCTGAAGTCCATGCCATTCCTTCCTTCCCAACTTGATAACTGCTTTAACTATAATCAGTCACAGATAGCCTTGTATGAACTAAATGACTAAATATCAACCTTTTTGGAAGTATGCACCCTCCACTAGTTGTGCCTGAAAAGTTAAAAATCAGACATGATGTTCCTTAATCATCCCAAATTACTAGCATTTTTCTACTCCTCATAACCCATCACATTTGCCTCTGGGCTCTTACACATTACTTCTGCTCTCTCATGGCACCACTTCCCACTGACAAGAAAGCTTTTTCTTCCCCTGGATGAAATAAACTCCACTTCTTTATGATAAACTTTCTCTTCCTAGTCATTGACAACTATGGTCAGACTTCCAAACAGTAGTATATTTTTTCGGTATTTTATTTAGTTCTATTCTAATCTTTATTAGTGCTAATCTGTTAGGTTTGGGCTGTTTTATTTCTTTTTCTAGTTCCTTAAGGCATAGTTAGGTTTCTTGAGATCTTTCTTCTTTCCTCTTTTTTGGGGGGGTTGATGATAGATTTTTTTTTAATGTTCAGTTAGCTAACATATAATACATTATTAGTTTTTGATGTAGTGTTACACACTACATCTTTCTTGTTTCTTAATGTAGACATTCATTGTTGCAAACTTCCCTCTTAAAATTGCTTTTGCTGCATCCCATGTTTTGGTATACTGCATTTCCATTTTTATTTTTTTTCAAGATACTTTTTTTTTTCAAAATACTTTTTATATCTTTAATTTCTTCTTGGTTCAATAGTTGTTCAGGAAAGCACTGTTTAATTTCCTTGTATTTGTGAGTTTTCCAGTTTTCTTCATTCATTCATTGTGGTCAGAGAAGATACTTGGTATGATTTCAACCTTCTTGGACTTGCCAAGGCTTGTTTTGTTTTGTGGACTAACATATTATCTATCCTAGAATATGTAGAATAGAACATCCTAGAAGATGTTCCATATTCATTTGAGAATGTATATTTTGCTGTTATCATATAGAATGCTCTAAATATGTCTATCAGGTTCATTTGTAGCATAGTGTTGTTCAAAGCTGCTGGTTCCTTATTGATTCTCCATCCAAATGATCTACCCATTATTGATAGTGGGGTGAAATCCATCGGTGATTTTTTTAAGGGGAGAAAGAAAAGAGGTGACTAAAGATGGCTTGGGTAAGAGATATGTCAACAGGTTTTATTTATGAACTGTGCTGAGGGGCATGGTAGGCAAATGGTTCTTCTATTTCTCCTACCATCTGCTCAATAAAATCTATGCATTTCACTAATGCTTATGAGGGGAGTAAATTCTAGCAGTGGAATGACAAGAACTGCTACCAAATTTCTGGGTGCCACTGTTTACTGGGCCAAAACAGTCAACACAATACCTCAATGACAAAAATTTTCTATCTTGAGACTCTATCAACATCATATTATACTTCTTTCAACTTATTACATTTATACCAGGAATGGGAACACATTAGACAATAAAAATATTAAGTTAATGCAAGTTAACTTAATTTCATTAGTTTTTTAAGGGATTTTTAAACAATGAGTACTTTGTTGAAATAAAATATTACAAAGTTCACCCATACAAGAGGAGGAACCGTGCAAGTGTAGAAATAAGTGTAATATCTCTACTGTTTGATTGCTTATAATAGGGAGGGATCAGAATGAAAAGGCAATTTTACCCTTAAAACCACAACACTTTCACTTCTGTTACAGAAATTGATGAAATTTTGTTATAGAAGATACCACATACCCAATAAGAAGATCCATGACCTAGACCTGACTTATCTTCTCTACCAGTCCTTCAGAAGCCATTTCTTCTAAATCCCTATGGTCAATGACAGATTTTCTCTGAATTCCTAGCAAATGCTTTGCTTTGCTGACAGAGTATTAAATATTACTTTTTGGTTGAGCAAGTCTTTAACCACCTAAGTGCACAATTTTCCAATTACCTTTTCAGAAATGATGTGCAGGAATAATCCAACTAGAAGGTGAAACCTTAGCTCATTCACCGATGTGAAATTGATTGCTTCCTTTGTTCCCCAGTGATATTTTTCTTAAAAGAAAAGAAAAAGGCAAATCATTTTAACTGCTGAATTGATAGCCTTGAGACTAGAGTGCCAATAGACATTCATTTGCTAAAAGTTGATGTAAAGATAAAGCAAACTTCCCTATGGTAGAAATTAAAATGTCTGAAACAAATTGGTACCAACATCTGGATGATCTTAATTTCTAATGCTGGGCCAATCACCTTACCCAGAAAGTTTCGAACCCTGATATGTAGAGTTGGGCCCCTCCTAAAACACCACAGTTATTTGTTTTAGATTCCCACTTCTTCCTCAGTTCCCAGTACTGATTGGCCAAAGCTGCAAAATTTAGGTCTATTTGTTACATTTTAAATTGCTTTCATGTGAATATTGCCAATAAGGAACCATTAGATGTCTGGATAGTTGAACTGATCCTGATGTTAACACAGGAATGATTGGGTGGTCATTGATGGTACGGTTTAAGAGCAATCCAAACCCTTTAGACTTTTTTTTTTTATATTCAAAATCACTTAAAATGCATACTTGAAATAAGTAGCATGACTATCTGGCTTTTTTTGGATACTATCAAAGATAAATAGTTACTTGAAATACTTAATCTGTTTTTAACAGGTCAAAAGGAAATCAAACAATATAAAATTCATTAGGAATAAATACTAAAACTTTTTAAATTATAAGACCAACCAGAGGCACAAATTAGAAACTGGATCATGTGAAGGTCATATGAAAAAGGTTTAGGAGTTTCAAGCACAAGGAACTTCGTAAAGTTTAGTGGCTTTTGGAAAATACAAAGTTGGTGGAAGCAGTTTGCTAAAATCATAACACCCAGGAGGGGACTCACAGAAAAAGTCCACACAGTATTGTCATTCAGTCCCCAACCAAGATGGCATGTTCAGTTCTAGCTGTTGTGTTAAAGGGAATTCTTACACTCTGTGGAATCCATCCAGAGATAAGGGTGTTAAAAATATTCATACTAAATAGAAGACTCAACTAGATCACAGTATTGTCTACAAATGACAGGACAAATGGCAATATTTACTGAATGCTAACCTGAGCCACCCACTGTATTAGACACTTAGTATGCCTCATCACATTTAGTAACAGCTTTAACCACCTACTATTACTACAAATAGCAGTAGTTACCACACTAGAACTTGATACTAGTATTAAAGCACATTTTCTGGATGAAAGAACTGAAGGAGAGATAAAGTAACTTCTGTAGCATGCAAAAGACCACCATGAGGAAGACAGCTTCAAGTTGTTCCAGTTGGCTAAAAAGAATACAGCAAAGACTAAGAGTAAGAGCCACAGGGACGTAGCACATAACTATGTTAAAGGAAAAAGGTTTTAAGAGCTGGATCTCTCTAAAGACTCCTCTGCTGTCTCTGGGAGGTTGTTCAAGAGCAGCTGAATAGCCCCTCAACAGGGATGCAATGAAGAAAACATCTGCTACAGACACACCCTTTCTCTGATCCCAGCCAACACTCTGGTTTTTATGAGTCTAAGAAAATCATCAGCATTTTAATGTCATATGAATCCATCTATTGAACAAAAGGTGATTTCTGACCTCAGTAGATTTCTTTTTTTTTTTTTAAGATTTTATTTATTAGAGAGAAAGAGAGAGTGAACATGAGAAGGGGTAGGGTCAGAGGGAGAAGCAGACTCCCTGCCAAGCAAGAAGCCTGATGCAGGACTCGATCCCAGGACTCCAGGATCATGACCCGAGCCAAAGGCAGTCACTTAACCAGCTGAGCCATCCAGGTGCCCCATGACCTCAGTAGAGTTCCTGACACCCATTTCTAAGTTTGATGGAGAGAGAGAAGGAGATATGAATAACATACATGCTAGGATACGTTGCAAGAATGTGAAGAGCCATGACATGCATGACATGCAACAGCAAAATAGAGACCCAACCCGACCTCTTTCTATCTTTATTCCCAATCTACTACAAGAATACAATCCTTGGGGTGCCTGGGTGGCTCAGTGGGTTAAAGCCTCTGCCTTCGGCTCAGGTCATGATCCCAGGGTCAGGCTCTCTGCTCAGTAGGGAGCCTGCTTCCCCTCCTCTCTCTCTGCCTGCCTCTCTGCCTACTTGTGATCTCTGTCTGTCAAATAAATAAATAAAATATTTAAAAAAAAAAGAATACAATCCTTCCTGAAGAGCATTTTCACCCATAACTCCTAGCATTATGTAGTTCCTTGCCTGAACAAAAAAGAATGATAAATTTCTAGCATGGTGGCAGTTTGAAAAGATAGTTAGCAGGCTCTGGGCTTGGGGCCAGTTTGTTTCCAGAGAACAATAAAACCTTTTGAAAGGAGGAAAAAAAGCCCACAAATTCTCTACATTTAAACAGTTGGCATTTCTCTCAATATTTTAGCTGCCCCAGTCCTGTTGTGGAATGTGATTCACTTTATTAATAATATTTTTAGCACTCCAGCCTCTAGCTACCAAAGGTCAATGTATTTTAATAAGATGTTTCAATTTTATCTAACATAAATGCTTCCAGAAAAAACTAAATTCTTCCTTTCTGGTCAATTACCTATAAGAAGTTAAATACAAGACCCTTTGTTTCCTGGTAGGCAGTAAAGGGAGGATAAAATTTTTAGCAAGCCCATCAAACTCTCAGGTTCAACTAAAGTAATTTTCTCAGGGTCCAACAGGTCACCCTCTGAAAGGGAAATTGCACTGTTCTTCCTGGTTACAAGTGGCAGAGCTAAGATCAATGTGTAGAAGTTCCAGGCAAGGGAACAAGTGAAGCAGCTGACTGGGAGGTGAGTGGATTGGTCCTTCTCTAGCTTTTCTTACAGATCCCCCATGGTGCTCTAGTGCCCAGGAGAGCAGAGTGGATCGGCATACCCACCACCTCACTCTTTTTTATATGAAGTAAGGTCAATAATGGTATAACACAGTGGTGTGACTTGACCACAATGTAAGTAGGATGAGAAAAGGAAATCCCCTCATATCTGCATCACTCGTTTTTCCTACCCTTCTAATTTATCTTTTCCTCTCATTTTTAAAATTCTGCCTTATTCCTCCTTTAGTTCCACAGCATAGAATATCAGAGTTAAGGTTAGCAGTGACAAGAAATAAGAAATATTTTCTTTGTTAAGAAATTACTTCTTATTAAGAATTACATCTAGTGTTAAATTAGGTAATGACAGAGCTCAGAGTATGTGTGACATAAAGGTGAGAATGGACAATTATAAAACAATTCAGTAAGTATATGTAGGTGATAAGTGAGAATTATAGAAGGAATAAGGGTACCTCACATTGTCTGGGGAAGGATACCCAGGGAAAGAGCCTTAGAAGCCTTCACAAGCACTGATCCTTATGTTTTAATATTTACGTTTATTTTCATTGTAAGTAAATTCTTAGTCCATGGAAAACAAAATCAAAAGGTACAAATGAGCAGAGAGGAAAGGTTAAGTCTCCCTCTTATTTTTTTATTTAGAGCCTCCCAGTTTCCCTCCCAGATTTTCTGCATGTCTTTCCAGAAATACTCCATGCATTTAAAAATATATAATATTTTATGTGCTATGGTGAGTGCTGTGAAGTGTGTAAACCTGGCAATTCACAGACCTGTACCTCTGGGGCTAATAATATATTATATATTAATTAAAAAATGTAAAAAAATAAAATGTCAAAAATTTATATATAATATTTTTATACTGTGAATGAAAGCATAATGGATAGCAGTATTGTCCAAAAAATATAATTTCTAGACACATATATAATCCTAAATTTTATAGACACCATGTTAAAAAGGTAAAAAGAAACAAGTGAAATTAATATTTTTTACTATTTTTTAATTTTTTAAATTTTTTTATAAACATATAATGTATTTTTATCCCCAGGGGGACAGGTCTGTGAATCGCCAGGTTTGCACACTTCACAGCACACAAGTGAAATTAATTTTAATATTTTATTGAACCCTGCATACTCAAAACTATTTCAATGTGTAATATATTTTTTAAATTACTGAGTTTTTTTGTTTTTCATACCAAGTCTTCAAAACCTAGTATGTATTTTATACTTATAGTAAATCCCGGAGAGTGAATTTTCATCTGAAATACTTGCTTTGCATTTAAACTTTATAAGATTAACAGGTTAAAAAGTACATTCCCATAACCAAATTATGCCCAACATACTTAAATATTTCTTTCAATAAACGAAGTATCAGATTTAAATTTTTATTAAAAAAAATTTATTTCTTCAGCTACACTATCTACATTTCAAGTGACTACCATACTGAACAGCTCAGACCCACTTACTGTTCTCTTTTTTCTGTTAATAATGTATCTCAGAACTTTTTCTCATGTAAGAATATAAAGTATACTCATTTCATAAAGGCTACATAAAATTCCCTTGTATGAATGTGCTATAATGTATTCAATAGCCCCTATGGACAGGCATTTAGGTTACTGTCCAAACCTTTGCTGTAGTGCAACCATGCTACAGTGAACGTTCTGTGTTTATCAGTCATTTCACACATTTGAGTAAGTGTACCTTTAAAATAAATCCTTAGGGGCAAAAGAAAACTGCTGGGTCAAAGGGGTTTTGCATTTTTTATTCTTGAAATATATTTCTAAATTACCAAGCAAAAACACCAAGATTTCCTACTACAATCTTCCATATCTTATTAAACTTTTTATTTTTGCCTTTCAGAAAAGTGAAAAAATGATGCTACAGAGTATTTTAAGTACATTTCTCTTATTATGAATGCAGGCAAATATCTTTACGTAAAAATTATTAGTATTTTCTATGAACTGTCTATCCATTGCCCTTGTTCCTCATTCTGTCAGGTTAATTCACAGAACTCAAAATTTTGAGTAAATAGCCACTTATACGTCATGTGAGTCGCAAATACTTTGATATTTGTATTTTGTCTTTGTTTTGGAACATATGGAGGGGTCGTGCGTGTTTCTGTATGTGCTGCCATACAAGCATTATTCTCTTTATGTCATCAGATACATCAAAGTTTTGTTTATTGGTTGGTTTTGTTTCTATATGGATTGCTGGTTGGATATTGTGCTGGGAAAGGCCTCCTCCATTCTTAATATTATTAAAGAAGTTTTATCTACCATTTCAACTTTTATTCTTTTTATAATGCCATTGCTTTGATAATCAAATAATTAATCCAACAAGATTTCATTTTGATATAAGACATAGGAAACCATTTTATTTTAATGGCAACTCTTCTGTCTCAATACTATTTATTACATAATCCATCTTTTATATATGGATTTCATTTGTAACCATAATTATATACTAAACTCCTATAGGTAACAAATCCTTCCAATGGAATGGTCTATTTATACACCTGGCATTAAGTCTTAAAGAATGAGTATACTCAATTGGCGTAAGGGAGGTGAAGATGTTCCTCACAAAAAGCAGAAAAATAGGCAGAGGCACAGAGTAAAAGTAACCAACTAACTAAGGAGAGCTCTACAAGAAGTTCTATCTTCCTAAGATGAAAGTTCAGGACAAATATTAGAGAAAAATAAGTCTATAGAGATGGGCTGGCAGCAGACCATGAGCAACATTACATGCTGCATTAAGTAAGCTATAATTTATTATGGAAGAGATCAACTGAATGATTTTCAGCAGAACAATATGGTGGGATTTATGCTTTAGAAAGATTGTTTTAGTGACAGAGTGAGGACTGGGTTTGAGGAACCAGCCCTATACATCAGTAGCCAATTTGAAAGGTACCTACAACAGTCCACATGAGAAATGGAATTATATAGCAGATGAACTATGTAATAGGGATAGGGAAAAAAAAAGGTGGACTAGAGAGATTTGGGAAGAGAACTGGGGCACATGGTGATTGATAAAAATGAAAATTAGTTAAAGAACGAATAGCAAGTGAATTTTGGACTTGGGTTTGAGATACTTGCTGAATGTACCTAAATATATAATCAAATATGTGAAAATGAATCTTAAAGTAGAGCTCTGTAGTAGAGATGCTGAATGGGATGCAACATATGAATATTAATAGATATCATACAGAGACAGGAGATCAAGCAAGGAGGGAGTACACAAGGAGAAGAAGGACCACACGCTGAAGAACAAAAGATCATCAGAAAAGGAGATACAACAACTATACAATAATGGTATGAAATAAAAGAAAAAAAGAAAACTGAGGTTAACAATGATGAGAAAAAGCAATGTAGAGAGAGATTCAGTAATATAAGAATGTAAAATATCTCCTATATGTGATAACTAGTGTCCTTGAAGAGAACCTCTTAGAACATGTCCAGAAATAGGATTAACAATAGATCCCAGCTGTGTGATAACAGGAAGGGAAGCAGGAAATGCATGTAATGGGAATGGAATGAGAAATTAGAGGTTGTGCAAGGTTTGAGCAGGAAGTCAATACAGACAGAGAGGTTGAAGAAATGGGAGAATCAATCATGACACAAAAGGCACAAAGAGAAAGGTCACCATTGAGCAGGAGAAGGAGCACCTCATCCTCTAAAACCACAGGAGAAGACACACACTTAGAAAGTTTGTAGAGATAGAAAATATTTTGAAACCATTGTTCAGGAGAATGTTCAGAAAAAGAAAAAATGGTGAGTGTTACCAAGGGTCCAACTGATGATAATATAGAGGATATTTTGTTGGAATAAAATGTTGAGAAACTAAGTACCCAGGAAATGTTAGCTATCAGGAGGATAAAAATAAGTAAAACTCTCATATTGTTTATGATCAAGTTGCGAAGGGCTTGACAGTTCCCATGAATAGCTAACTTCTTCATAAGAGTTACCAGGGAGTGGTTTTGATATTTAATATAGAGGAAGAACTGGAAGTGATAGTGGAGGCTTTTGTTGGGTTCAGAAATCTGATATCATTTGACCTCAGGCATTGCAAGGCAAGTAATTTTTAACAGACTGAAAAGGAGAGCGTGAGGTAAAAGGCACATCAGGAACAAAGCTTCAGAGGCTGAAGTGGTATATGTGTTAAGGAAGGCGTGGTAGAGAGAGTGCTCATTTGAGGGCTGAGAATTAGGAGAGAATGTTGGGGAAGAGAGTAGCAGACTTTAAGAAGGCTCATGGGAGTATGTATACACATGTATGTGTGTGCCACACAATATCATATATAAAATGTATATGACATAAATATACAAATAAAAGTGTATATATAGTTATTAAATATATAGTAGGCATATAAATAATAATTGTATATAGAACATTCACTGAATATCATACTTAAGATCACTGGACCCCAAAATAAAAGATGTAACAATCTCTGAGATTTATATCTTACGTAACACGTAACATGCTAACTTCACATTCTTAGTGAAATGTGCAGATTATTCAATACTCTAATTATAAACCAGCAAGTGGTAAACCAAGCTCTGGGATCTCTATCATCTACATCTAGATCTGAGAGAAAATCAGCTCCAGGGTACTCATGCCATCTCTTTATTTCACTGAGCCAGTGCCTCACATCCTAACTCCCATCTCATGGGGCCAACTTTTTGTAGAAACTGTGCCAGGATCAGCCCTGAAATGGAAATGAAGGCAATTTGGAGGATTAGAAGAGATTCAGACATCTTACTTAGGTTTACAGTTTTGTTTCAGAGACATTATGCCCGCACTATCCGTGCCTCATTTTGCTCCCATCCCCTTAGTTTCCCAAAGATAAATGTAAAAACTGAAAATCTCCCTGGACTATAAAGGTGAGTGCTCCTTTCCCAGTCCGAGCTCGTTGCCAAAGTCTTCACTTTTACCTTAGCAGTCTAGTGAGTAAGAGAATGTACATCTCAAGGAGAACACAGGTAGGACTTGCTCAGCAGACCCTCTTCATGAGAACGCTTACCCGTATTTCTCAAGAGAAAGTAAAAAACAAAACAAACAAACAAATTAAGACCTCCTCATAAACTATGTATTCGCCAAGGAGGAATTTCTGTTGAAATAAGTAGTATATGTGTCCTAATCTGAATTTCCCCCAAAAGAGACATAGATTCAAAAAAATCAAATGTAAGTATCTTACTCAGACAATGAAGGAAATGCTGGTATGGGAGTGGGGAATTGAAATAAGAAAGGGAAGCATACTAAAGGCAAGAGAAGCAGTAAATGGTAAATTTTCAAGCCAACTACCACTACAGGAGGCTGAAGATTCAGCCAACAGGGTAAATCTAGGAGCTAGCAGAGCACCCACACCTCAGAATTATTCCACCAAAAGGAAGCAAAGCTGGGGTTTCCCAAAAAGTGTTCAAGAAATCCCTTTGCCAGCAGGTAGAAGCTGACCAGTGTGCACTGAGGAGGAAGATACAGTTAGGTGGGGAAATGGTAGCATCTGCCTTCCAAAGGTGAAATGCTTTTGCAAGTTTATATATATCATAAATTATCAGAAATAGAATTATTGGAATTTCTTTTTCAAGTCTTCCTACAATTCAAATGAGTTATTTTTTTTTTTTTTGCAACACTCTTTTCCCTTTTATAAGCTGAGCACATGCAGTCAATTTAGATGCTAGCCTGGTTTTACAACAGCATAAGGAATCTCATGATACAAATTATATGTTGTATCATAGTCAGTGAAGATCTGTTTAATAAAGAAGAATTTACTTCAACAACTTCCTTATCATGGTGGAACTTCCCCTCTTTCTTTTTATTGTACAGCATCATTTATGAACACCTACTATATATAGAACAATCTGGCTGTCAGCATAGATACAAAAGAACCTGAAAACATAATTGCTGGCTTGTGGAATTTCCATCAAAGCAGAAAATTCTTGATAAGTACATAAAAAAAGCTGCAAAACATACAAAAGATATAACATAAATAGATGTAAACAAACCAGTTAACCAGGACATATCTATTGAGTGTCCTTCCTCTACTAAATGACATGGTAAATGCTATGTGACTAAGCCAAAGCCTTATACTCCCAAAGTTTACAGTATGTATACTTGGAAGAAATCCTAACAATGAAATGGTAAGAGAATCCGACAAGAGAACACATACTGAATTCATACACTGAGTAGTATACAGTCAAGTGATTTCAGAACAGGGAGCCATGAAAATGGGGTATCTAGAAAAATGCTTCCTGTAGTAAAACAGAAAAGACATTACAGATTAGTGTTATCAAAAGAACAGAGGAACACATTGTGGAAAAGTAATTGTGTGGATCTGTTTGTTTCCCTTGAATTTGCTGGTGTTTTTCTGAGTTAATCAAGCCAATGTTCTTTTGGTGACAAAAGCATATGTTCTGGCATTACTTACAATTTCTCATCATTATCAACAAAATATAGTTTTGTGCAAACATCAAACATAAAGTTCTCATGTCTAAATGTGGTAATTTGGCCTGAGAATGCATTTTGCAAACGTGATGCCAATTTGCCTCCTGAGAACAAGAACTGATGCTTTGCTCAATGGAACGTACTGATTTTCTTTTGTTCCCATGACAAAAGAGCCAGAGCTATGAAAACAAACAAACAAAACCCAAGAAAGTCTATGCTAGAGATCTGAATGTTTAGTATGTACCAACTCATAATTATCGAACATCTGCTATGAATGGGGAACTGTTGTAACATCCTCTTTGTCCAGGGAGTAGTCTAAGAGAGCAAAATGTAGAGAAACAGACAAGAATAAAATCTAGCCAGTGACCAAATAAAACCTTTCAGCCAAGGGAAAGCTACTGGAATTATTAATAAGGAGAAAAGCTTAGGAACATTTAGAAATGCATTATTTATTAAGAAACTGTCAGTGGGACTCATAAAAGGCAGGCTGTGAGTGAAAAATATGCTTGTTTGGGTTGAGTATATTACTGCAGACAGGCTGGAGATAAGCTGGAAACAAAAGGGAACATTAATCTACTCTCAGGAAGGCATTTGTTATGGCAGCAACTATTGCCCTGGTTTTAAGCAAATGAATCACCGTATGTGGTGAAAGCAAGTAGGAGTAATTAAAGAACAAAGGTTGTATGTTGTCTCAGCGATGGAGGTGAATTTAGTCATCTCATCTTGGGGCCAGTTAGAGGAGAGTCCACACACCAGACTGCCTGACCTGCCTCGTGAGATATGAGAAAACAGACAGGAGACAACCAAATAAACACATGAGGATTAGACAAAGAACACTTGACTGAGCAACTGAATGACGGGGCTTTCCCACTAACAAGAAACATGAGGAGTTCACTGTCTTGTTAATTTTGGCCATTCTAACTGGTGTAAGGTGGTATCTCAATGTGGTTTTGATTTGAATCTCCCTGATGGCTATGATGAGAATATTTTTTCATGTATCTGTTAGCCATTTGTATGTCTTCTTTGGAGAAGTGTCTGTTCATGTCTTCTGCCCATTTTTTTGATGTGATTATCTGTTTTTTGAGTGTTGACTTTGAGGAATTCTTTATAGATCTTGGATATCAGCCCTTTGTCTGTCCTGTCATTTGCAAATATCTTCTCCCATTCCGTGGGTTGCCTCTTTGCTTTGTTGACTGTTTCCTTTGCTGTGCAGAAGCTTTTTATCTTGATGAAATCCCAAAAGTTCATTTTCACTTTTGTTTCCTTTGCCTTTGGAGACAGGTCTTGAAAGAAGTTGCTGTGCCTGATGTCGAAGAGGTTACTGCCTACGTTATCCTCTAGGATTCTGATAGATTCCTGCCTCATGTTGAGGTCTCTTATCCATTTTGAGTTTATCTTTCTGTATGGTGTAAGATACTTGTGGAGCATAAGGAATAACATGGAGGACATTAGGAGATGGAAAGGAAAAGTGAATTGGGGGAATTCAGAGGGGGAGACGAACCATGAGAGAGTGTGGACTCAGAGAAACACACTGAGGGTTTTGGGGGGGAGGGGGAGGGGTTGGGTGAGCCTGGTGGTGAGTATTAAGGAGGGCACTTACTGCATGGAGCACTGGATGTGGTGCATAAACAATGACTCTTGGAACACTGAAAAATTAAAATTAAATTTAAAAAAAAGAAAGAAAGAAACATGAGCAGTATCTGTGGAGAGCCCTTCTGTTCCCCCACGGATGACTGGGAAACTGCTGGTCAGGACACACTGGGGTGAAGGTGGGGATTGGGGGGTGGATTTTATCTCCAAAGCCCCTAAGTATTTACCTCTCTCATGCACAAGAGGAAGAGTGAAGTTAATGCCACAAGGATTTTATGCAATAAGCTCAAACCTTAGACCAAGCAGATCTGGAGTCAAACCTGGATTCTGCCACTTACTAGCTACATAATTTGGACTAGTGTTCTTGTGGTCTTTGGTGTACAATGGGAATAGTAACCCCTAAGTATTAGCCTCTCTCATGTACAAGAACAGTGAAGTTAATGCCACAGGAAATTATGCAACAAGCTCAGACCTTAGACCAAACTGATCTGGAGTCGAACCTGGATTCTGCCACTTACTACCTACATAATTTGGACTAGAGTTCTTGCGGTTTTTTTGTGTACAATGGGAATAGTAACACCAACCTCACATAGTTATATGAAGGTTAAAAATTTAAAAGAATTAATGAACATGAAATGTCCACCAGAGTTGCTGACATATAGCTGGGGCTTAGTGAATATTAGTGACTTTCTCTTTTCTCAGCCTGGTATATAATACTTTCTTAAACACAAGGAGAATAGTTTGATATGGATCTGCTCATTATATTTGGAGTACATATCACTGATATACTCCAAAGCTTTGTTATTTCTCCATTTGGTTCAGTATACACTGACAGAGGTAGATTAAAATCTCATATAATAATTCTGTGTTGATTTCTGAAATGTTTGTTTTATATGAGTTGCTGTATTCATATTTGATAAATGAATTGTTGGTTTTTCTATCTTCATTGTGGATTCTACCCTTTATCTTTATAAAATAATCTTCTTTTCTTATAAAATAATTCTCTTTTGCCAATTTTTCCTGAATTCCAGTTTATTGAAATTAACATTGTCAACATTTTCTTTTTGCTTGAATAGTTGCCATTTCATTTCTATTTTTAACTGCTGTATGTTACTTTATTCTTAATGAATTTTTTATAAGCAGAATAAAGTTTTAAAAAAGCTCCTGAGCCTTCACATTTTAATCTGCTTCAATTAGGTGATAACTGATAATTTACATTTCCAATATGATTGTTCATCTTGATTTTATTTCCTTTTTAAAGTATTTTAATATGTTTTTGCTCTGCTTAATTTCATGTTTTAATTATATAAATTATATTTCCTTTGCTTTTCTTCTTCTCTAGAATTTATAACATACAAAGTAAACTTTTATTCTTCTAAAATTTACCTCTAGTTTTTTCTGAAAATATTCTTGTTCTTATGTTTTTTCTTATTACTAAAAGTGCAGGGTATCTTTAGATATCTTTCCTCCCACCCAGTAGGAGTATGTGGGATTTTCACTACTTCTATCCAGTTGCTAGTCTCGATCTTACTCTTTATTCTCTCACATTCCTCTTTTATAAGCGATATTCAAAGCCATGGATTCTCCTCAGCTTCAGACTCGTCTATCCAGCTGGCTATTGAAAACCCTATCTATTAAACATCTCAAACTTAATATGCTCAAAATTCATCTTTTGATTTTTTCCTACAAATCTGCTTCAGCCAGTGTCTTCTCTATCTCACTGATGGACATTCTGTCCTTCTTGTTATTCATGCCAGAAACCTTGGAGTAAATCTTGACTCCTTACCCAATTACTTACCAAATTTTAGTGGCTGTCTCTTAAATTTTTCTCTACTATCCTGTCACTTCTCTCTCCACCTTTGACTCCCCAAGCATCACCTTTTACCCACCTGGATTATTGCAATAGTCTCCTACCTCATCTCCTTCCCTACCCTGCCTCTTAGAGCCTACTGTCTGTAGAGCAGCCAAAAGAAAACTGGTCATAAACTATCTTTTGTGATTTTTCCATATCCTCAGTTTTCCTCATTTCCCTGCATGAAGTAATAGAGGCACTCTGGAAAAGAAGCCAAGGTCCTTGCAGCTTTACTTGGAAGACTGTCAGCTAGGAGATTCTCCTCACCCCTTATATCACACCAAGAAGTGAACTAAAAGCATACTTCCATTGAGTTAAACCATGAGATTGGGTTGTGGTGTGGGTATTGCTTCAGAATAGCTTCAACTAATCCAGAAATTATTACCAAAAGTGAGATGTCACTGAGAAACAAAAAAATCCTAAAACACAGAGTATTGACTTAGGAGTTACATATCAACAGGTGACAAGAACTATTATAGGTCAACTGGTCTGCTGGAGGTAGTTATAATTGGCAAAATATTTGCTAGTACCACCAGTTACTACAACTTAGGAGACAGTTCATGAGTTTACTGACCTTAAAGCTCCAAGGGAAAAGGTTAGAAAACATAACAGTAATAGCTAGATATTCACTAATCCCATCTGATCTAGACACATAGGAATACTGCAGTAACAAACTTCTCTTGAATTAAGACTGTATGACAGAGTACTTGACAGTGGAATGTGGGTAGAAGGGATGACGGTCATATTCAAATGGGGTGCAAGATCTCCAGTATGCTCTCATTTACCCACCTATATAGTAGACATCAGAAAGTTTTGAGGGGGAAGGGCCACACATAAGAAAAAAAAAATATGTGAAAGGCATATTTTCTGAACTTCTTGCTACCTGAGAAATTCCTTTTGGCTCCTTCTACTGAAGAATTCTTAGTCCTCAATATTTTTGCTGAAAACTCTATACTCATGTTTAAGTTTCATTTTCTTCTAACATTTGGTATTACTAAGACAAATGCTGATGCCCACATAATGTTTGATCATGATATTAAATTGTTCTTTTCAAACTGATACTTGTGAGATTTTTCTCATGTTCTTTACTAACCATTGGTCTATTAAATCTATCTCTTTGGGACATGCAGGCTTTCAGTCTAAATACCCATGATTTCCTCAATTTGGAAATGCTTTTCTTTATATCCTAGATTATTTTTTCCTTCCCATTTGATTTCTAACATTTTCTTGTTTCATTTTTTAGAAGAGCCATAAATCTGTTTGAAGTATTACCATTTAAAAATATATTTTCTCTGTTTCACATAGTAGTGGTGTTCCCTTCCATTTAGGTGTGTCTTGATTTTATACCCCATTCTACTGATTCAACTTTTTGTAACCTGAATTCTGACCATGTGTAATTTCTAAGTATTACCCTTACAGTTTTCAATGGCAATCTTTTTCTCAGGGAGTTCTATGTCCATGGATACACCTTTTAGCATCATCTTCCATTTTAGCTTTTTCTTTCCTTGTGAACTTGTTCTTTCACAGACACAGACCATTAAAACTCTGCCCTTTGAAATATAGCAAGTAGTTTTCTCAAGTTTCAGCAGAATATTTTCAGATGTTTTTTCTCACAAATCTTCATTGATGATATTTATTTCCTTTCCCATGTCCTACAGTGCACTTTTATGTCTGCATGTTACTCACACATAAATAAGGCAAATTTACTTAACCCTCATTATGTGTCAATAGAAAGAGTGTTTGTATATAGATATTCCTTGCCTTCCTTCAACATTTATTTGGGTGACGGAGGAGCCTACTTCCCCAATGCACAGCCAGAGGATGGCTATATCAGCAAAGCTTCTCCCCAAATCCCATTATCTTGTACCCATTTATCTAGTGAGCTTTACTATTTTAACATAATATTTTTTCTCTCCCCACTGCTGATCTGAATCTCTAAGTGGTTAAAACACCTTAAAAACCATAATTCTCATATGATAGTTGTCTTTCTCTGATTGACTTATTTCACCAAGCATGATACCCTCTAGTTCCATCCACGTCGTTGCAAATGGCAAGATTTCATTTCTTTTGAAGTGGAGATGCAACACGGGGTCTTAGGGGGGTGGGAAAAGAAGAAAAGAAACAAGATGGGATTGGGAGGGAGACAAACCATAAGTGACTTTTAATCTCACAAAACAAACTGAGGGTTGCTGGGGGGAGGGGGGTCGGGAAAGGGGGGTGGGGTAATGGACATTGGGGAGGGTATGTGCTATGGTTAGTGCTGTGAAGTGTGTAAACCTGGCGATTCACAGACATGTACCCCTGGGGATAAAAATACTTTATATGTTTATAAAAAATAAAAAAATTATTAAAAAAAACATAATTCTAAGTCTAGCATTTTACCAGGGATCATGCTGTGTCATATTTTGTTCATTTGTTGAGTCACTGATTTGCTTAACAATATGTGAGTGTTACTCAATAAAAATAAGTTCTCTAAATTCAAGATGTGAGTTCAGGTAGATGAAGTTACAATCTAACATCATTCAAGGGAACTAGCTCTAGATGAAAAGCTCTACCACCTTCTTCGGCCTCCAGCCTAGCACCTTCTGCCCTAATGTTATTTGAAAGGCAAATGAAAAAGGAATGGGCCAGTATTACTCTAATCTCATTTAAAAAACAAACAAACAAACCCAGAATATACAACAAAACAGCACAGTTTTCTTCAGATTATACATCACTGGTCTCTGCGCTATGAGCAGGAAGTAGTGGAGGCCAAAATGTCTTTACATCTTTTGGATGAGCAGAGTTGTTTTTATTCCTAAGCTAAGATGCTATTAGGAAGTCAAATATTTTCCCCCAAAAGCTCAATTTCCTTTGTAACCAACATGTTGAAGGCCTTAAGTTGAATGCTTGGTGTTTGCCTTTTGGGTTATAAATTTGTTTTCTATTTCTTTTTTTCTATGTTTCTCTATCTTTAATGTGCCTACCATGAATTTTCTGTTTCCATTACTTTCCTTTTTATACGTGAAGTTCTCCTTCTGATCTATTTCACTGATTCCACTAGCTTCAACCCGAGGTGCATGCAGAAACCTCACAGACATAATTCTTCAGCCCTCACCAGTCTCCTGATAACCATCCCCACATACACAACTGTGTATGTCAGACATCCCATCCTGACATGCTAATAGACACACAATACAACTCCACATCCCAACAACAAAGCCAATCTTCTCTGACTGCCAAAATAAAAAATCACTCCTCTTACCATTTCCCTTCTATATAATGAGATCCTAATCCTCTCCATCAGTCAGGCTTGAAATCTTAGAAGTACTTTGGTGATCTTCTCTTCCTGAGTACACTTCCAATAACTTGTTCCCTTAAAAACACCATTAACTTCCTCCAGAACTTTTCTGAATAGCTTAATATATAGTAATTACAATCCTCATTTTATTTATCATTATCATTTAGCATAGACTGAAGCTTCTATATACCAAGAAATTGTACTAAGGGCTTTATAGTTAATCTTCATGAAAATCTCACATGATGGTTACTATTCTTTTATCCAATTTATAGATGAGGAAACTACACGTTAAGGAAGTTGAAGTTTCCCAAGTTAATATAACTAGTAAAGTGTTAGAAAATGTTCCTTCTTGGAGGGCCATAGAATATATAAAGAAAATAGACTTTGAGGTTGGATGAATATACCTATACCTTGCTTCTTTTATTTAGTTTCCTGTGGAGCTATTTAATATTTCTGGACTTTGGTCTCCACATTTATACAACATAAATAATCACAGAGTTGTAGTGAAAATTAAGCATAAAATATCTAAAACAATACAAATATGGATGGCCCTTCAATATGAAAGTTAAGGGTACCAACTCCTCACTTGGTCAAAAATCTGTGGATAACTTTTGACTCACCCAAAATTTAACACCTGCTGACCAAAAGCCTTACAAGTAACATCAACATTCAATTAACACATATTTTGTAGGTTATATCATATATTGTATTCTTAGAGCAAAGCAAGCCAGAAAAAGAAAATGTTAAGAAAAATATAAAATACATTTACAGTACTATACTACATTTGTACTAAAAAATTCCATGTATAAGTGGACCCATGCAAAACTATGTTGTTCAAGCGTCAACTATAATTTTAAAAGCTAATTCTCTTTTCTCTAGTACAAAAATAAAAGGACCTGTTGAGCTTCTTTTGGTCAACTAATTTGGAGTATGAGAGTTTCTGTGATCCCTAAATCTTATCTAAGAGGCAAATATAAATGAATATAGCTTTTGGTCTCCTGTTTTAATATTCAGCTTTAAATCTTGACATTTAAAAATGTTAAATTAATGGGCGATCAATTCCAAATAAATTATCATCTTTAGAGGTGGAGGACATGGCAGTGTTGGTTTCACAAAGGCTCATTTGACATTGAAGAAGATGGGATAATAATGGCTTGGTATTTGTGATTTTTACTCACTCATCATGTCATTACCACAGTAAACTTAATAGCTCTAATTAAACCCTTTGATGCTATTACCTCTACCAAGATGATGATGGTAATCACGTTATTATATAGATTATATTAGTAACAGGATTGGCTTTCTTAGAAATAAAGGAGTGATAACAATAATAATTTAACTGTGCCCATATTCTTCACGTATCAGCAGAGCAGCACAATATTAGACATGCACTGTGTGAGAATGTAGCCTAGGCACAATAGCTATAGAAGGAGACTTGAGACATAAGGTAACTGGTTGGGAATGGGGGGAAATAGAGAGAGAGAGAGAGAATGTCACATAATGGTAGCTCAGGGACATTCAGATAAATTCACCTATACCAAGAAAAAGTATTTGCACAAAAGAATCCTGACACCAGGGGAACCTGGGTGGCTCAGTTAAGTGTCTGTCTTGGAATCAGGTCATGATCTCAGAGTCCTGGGATCAAGTCCCATGTCGGGCTCTCTGCTCAGCGAGGAGCCTGCTTCTCCCTTTCCCTCTGCCTGCTGCTATCCCTGCTTATGCTCATTCTCTCTCTCTGTCAAATAAATAAATAATTTTTTTTCAAAAATCATGACGTCAGAAAAAGTAGTGTAAAGTGAGAAGCCTATGCTCTAATATCCAGAAATAGTAACTGTGGATATAAGCAAAGATTCTAAGAGACAAAGGACAGAGTTGAACCAAAGAATTTGAGAGGTCAATGGACAGGAGAGAGGGGAAATCAGGGAGGGGGACAGAGACAGAGAAATAGAATATAAATTTAATGATGAGATGCTACTCTCTGAGTCAAGGAAGCAATGAATGTTAAGTTTAGCAATGGTCTAGATTTGAAGAGGAATGAGGTAAGTCTGAGATAAGTCTCCCAGTAGCCATGAAATTCTCTCCTTGGCCTTGTCTTTACAATATAGAGAACAGCAATTGACAGAAGACATTCTAGTAGACTTTAAGCTAACATGATAAATGTCACTCTGGTTCTCAAGTACTTTTCTAGTTCAAGGTTAAGACATTCTTGTAATGTTCCATTTAGGCACTTCATGTTTTTCAGATAAAATGATTACAATGTTTATGTGTTTAACTAACTTGCATCTAAAAAATTATAATCCAATTCTTTCCAGTGAGGAGGAATAATCAGCATCTAAACAAAGAAATGTTTCTATTTTCAATCATTAGACAAAAAAGGGACCAATGAAGTTATTGATTCTAATTCCATCATTTTAAAGCTAAAGAAATTCAAATCAACAATATATGGTACTTACCCATGGTGGTTAGCATTAGCCAGTGGAAGACCTAGATCTAAAATGCTTACTTTCTAATTCCTACTCAATTTTTCTTTCCCTACTAAGTAATACTATCCTTACATTACAATATGTAATTTCTGAAACACTTTTCATATTTTACCTTATTGAATTCTAAAAACATCCCTGAAAATTAGCTAATGAGAAAACTGGGATTTAAACTAAAACATTTAAATACACTCAAGTAACTCGTCTCTTCAACATTATCTTCACTCCTTAGCTGTCACTGGATACCCAGGTTCATGTATCTACCTACCCTTATGACATATCTGATGGAATATCTAACTTGCTTCTCAAACTTAATGTGCCAAAAATGGGAATCTTGATTCCCACATCCAACTTCTGCTCTTACCGCTGGTCTCCTAGCTTTTCTTGTCTTATTAGATGGCACTGCTATGCATTCAACCACTAAAATCTAAGTACAGTTCTTAAGTCCTCTCTTCCCCTTCTTCCCAGTGTCATGATTATTCAGCAAATCTACTGACTACCTCCAATACATACAATGTCCACTTCTTACCAACTCCACTTCTGCCATACTGGTCCAGGCCACCATTGTCTCTTGCCTAGATTATCACTAGAGTGTGTGTCTAGGTCTCACTGTTTCAATATTGCCCATCTGCAGTTCTCCCTCCATAGAGCTGAGAAGAAATTTTCTCAGAAATTTGGGAACAAGAGTTTCAGAGCTCTGAACAACAGACACTCTGACAATATCTGCCCATCTATCCCTGTGACCATCTCCCAAACTGGAAGGTAAGAACATCGTGAAGGCTTTATATTGTATGCATTCGATGCATGTGCCTAAGTATTTTTGGTGAATATTAAAGCAATTTAATTGTAATAAATATGCACACCCATCACCAAGGAAATCTTGAAGCCCCTAATATTGCAGGCTCCCTTCATGTTTGAATGTGCTGTCCTTCCCAATCCCCTCCAAAAAGAAGCCATGCTCCTGACCTTTGTGTGTAGGAATCTTGTGTTCTGCTTTATAGTTTTATAACAGATTATTATAATCCAAAATCACATTTTTATAGTTTTTCTTGTCTTTCAACTTTAAAGAATTAGAATCATAGTAGTTGTATTCTTGTGTGACTTGCTTTTTCTTCTCAACATATATGCAACATCATGAAGTCTGTATAGTTTATACATGTTCATGTGTAGAGCTATGGTTTATTCCTTCCTACTGCTAGATTGTCCATTCTGTCACTCTATCACTGTTTATGAATTTCATAATTTTTATTTGGGCTGTCTTATATACAAATACTACATAGTATTATGTAGTAGTTTTATATAAAATCATTCTTACATGCCCCCTGGTACACAATTCCAGGATTTTCTTCAGAGTATGTATCTAAGGGTAGAATTGCTGGAATGTAGGACTTAGAGACCTTCAAGTTTATCAAGTAGCAACAAAGAGCTTTGCCGAGTGGTTACAAATACACGCTTCTACTCCCAATAGCAGTGTGTAAGCTTCCCTACAGTCTCACATTCTTGCCAAATCTTGACATTGTCAGAAATTTTAACTTTTCCCAAAATGATTAATATGAAATGAAGGATTTTATGGTTGTAGTCTGAATTTCTCTGATTTATAGTTAGCTTGAAAATTGTTTCATATTTATTGGCGATTAATTTTTCTTTTTTCTATGAAATGTCCTTTCATATATTTGAATTATTATTTATTTTCTTAGTTCATAAGAGTTTTTTTTAGTCTAGATGCAATCTTTTGTTGACTTTATATATGGCAAATATTTTCTTCAGACAGCTTATATTTTCACTTCAAAATATATAACCTGATAAACTGAAATGTTAAATTTATTTTTAAAAATTCTATGTAGTTTATGCTTTCAAAAATTTGTTCTCATCCCCAAACAGCAATAAATACCTTTTTCTAGTTTTAAACTTTTACATTTTACACTTACTTTACGATCGTCTTGGATTGGATTATTGTATACTGTGAAAGGTAAGCACCCAAATTTATATCTTCCCTAATTGAAAACCAATTGCCTCAGCATCAGTTGTTCAGTGGGCCATCCTTTTCTCCGACTGATATGTTTTCCACCTCATAGAGCAAGATTCTATATATGCCGGATTCTGTCTCCAAGTTCTGTTTTACATTCCACTGGTTATCTGTCTATCCTTGGGTGGATCTAACCTGCTCTTAATTATTAAGACAGAATAGAGAGCCAGTACAGTGTCATGCTCAGGAGAGTGGGCTCTGGCACCAGTTACCTCAGTTTGATTTCTAGTTCATTTCCATTTGTGTTAGCTGTGTGACCCAGAGCAGGTCATGTCCTATGTCCCTTTCCCATGTCCATTTGTAAAAATGGAGATAATAACTCCACCTATTCCAAAGGTCAGCTGTGGAGACTAAATAAGTCAATAAATATTTTTTTAAAACTTGTAAAAATGCTGATGTGTAGTAATGTTTCATATATGTTAGCATTGCTTTAAAAATTAATTTTCCATTACATGCATTTCTTTCAGACTATCAAGAAAGCTGGTCCCCAAAAAAGTAGTCTGTTGTTAGATAGGCAAATAAAAACCACATTCTGTCTTCTCCTCATTTTCAAAATGTAATTAATATCATTACTTTTCAGGTCATACCTGCTGTCCTCAAACCTGCTGTCATTTCTCCATGAGGAATTGTCCTTGACAAGTATTTTGGCCCCTTTCCCTGGCCTGCTACCAGCCTTCTGCTTATATCCTGGGACCTGCCGTGTGATGTATTGTTTCCAGCCTCAGTATTGTTTAATGTTCATACCCCAAACACTAATTGAAGTTTCCAGGAGCTTATTCCTCCAAGCCAACTTTATGCTAGTGCTGGGTCCAATCTGTCCAAGGCCCCCTGGGAAATCATCCATCCAAATGCAGGGATGCATGGGCTTGGTCATCTGGCTGCAAACCAGAGGTCTCTCCATGGTCCACTTGGCTTTGAGGTCTTTAGCCTTGAAAGTCCACATTTTAGGATAAGGTTTATTAAGGGAGAGATAAGCATCTCTGAAAGTCCTCCAAAAATGCTGTTTTGTCTGAGTAAAGAATAGATATAGATGTTCAGGAAAAAAGTGAGTACATTCTCCAGGTTGCAACATGTTCTGTGTGCTCTGCCTGAGACAGAGCAAAAAATAAGTTATTTGTCAAATGGACCAATGATGATGATGATGACACACTTTATCTTTGCAAATCCCCTTCTCCAAAAGGCTTTCTCACATATGCAATTTTCACCTTATCACCTTGGTAAAAAAATTCTCATCACTCACTCTTCCTATCAGCCTCATTTTTACCACTGAAAAACTAAAGAAATGGCAAATATATGGATTAAATCAAAGTTAAACAGTTACATATTCCTTCTCTCACTTCCTGATTTAAAAGTTTTTGAATGTATGTCAGGAACTGTTATCTAATAGATGATTAAAATAATGTTCTCAATACCACTTGCTGTCTTGCCCACTCACCTACAGCTTCATGTTGCAGAAGGTAAAATAAAGGTGTAAATACATTTATATACAACAAAATTACAAATGCTGTCACAGAGATCTGTGCAATGCACTAACAGGAGCAGGATTACAGAGGTCTACATTCTACTTAGAAGGACCAAGGTCTTAAAGAATCAACGGAAGCTCCCAAGATAAAGAATGAAGTAAGGACATTAGAGACAAAAGCTTAAAGGAGAAAGGTGATTTTTGTCTTCAGGAATGGAACAGAGTTCAACCAGATTTTTTAAAAAAAGGGGGGGGGGACACGGTATATTTTAAAGGTAGGTGAAAAACTAAGGTTAGCAAAATAAATTAAGAATTTATTTTGGCGGGTGCCTGGGTGGCTCAGTGGGTTAAAGCCTCTACCTTCGGCTCAAGTCATGATCCCAGGGTGCTGGGATCGAGCCCCATATCGGGCTCTCTGCTTAGCAGGGAGCCTGCTTCCTTCCTCTCTCTGCCTGCCTCTCTGCCTACTTGTGATCTCCATCTGTCAAATAAATAAATAAAATCTTATAAAAAAAAGAATTTATTTTGGCTATTATGAAGAGTGAGACTATAAACATGGGTATATGTTATCTAAGCACCAGTTTTCCATTATTTGGGCTACATAGCTAGAAGAGCAATCGCTAGGTCACATGGTAATTCTATGTTTAAATTTTGATGAATTGTTAAATTGTTTTCCACAGTGCCTGAAACATTTTATATTCCTACCAGTAAGGTATAAGGATCCAGTTTCTCCTCATCATTGCCAACATTTGTTATTTTCCAATTTTTTGATTGCCAAAACTTTTATATTCCATCTTTTTTATCAGAGCATCCTAGGGGATGTGAAATGATATTTCATTGTTTTGATTTGTATTCTTCTATTGACTAAGAATATGGAGCCTCTTTTAATATGCTTGGTCACTTATATATCTTCTTTGGAAAAATGCCTTTCCAGTCTTTAGCCCATTTTTTAAAAAAGATTTTATTTATTTGACAGCGAGAGAGTGATCACAAGTAGGCAGAGAGAGAGTGGGAAGCAGGCTCCCTGCTGAGCAGAGAGCCCTATGCTGGGCTTGATCCCAGGATCCTGAGATCATGACCTGAGCCAAAGGCAGAGGCTTAACCCATTGAGCCACCCAGGCACCCCCTTTAACCCATTTTTGAATTAGGGTGGGTCTTTATGCTTCAGTTGTGAGTTTTAAGAGTTCTCAATGTTTTGCATAGTAGATCCTTGTCAGATAGATGACTTGCAAATATTTTCCCATATTCTATAGATGATCTTTTTGCTTTCTTGATAATGTACTTTGATAAAAAGAAGTTTTGAATTTCTGTGAATGTCAGTGTATTTCTCCTTTTGTTACTCATACTTTTGGTATATTTAAGAATACAGTGTCAAATTTACAGTTATAATGATTTACCTCCATGTTTTCTTTTAAGAGATTATGGCTTTAGCATTTACATTTACATTGTTGATCCATTTTGAGTTAAGTTTGCATTTGGTGTGATGTATGAATCCAACTGCATTCTTTCACCAATGAAAGCTCTTGGAACCCTTGTCAAAAATGAATTAGCTAGGGGCACCTGGATGGCTCAGTGGGTTAAGGCCTCTGCCTTCGGCTTGGGTCATTATCCCAGGTTCCTGGGATCAGGCCCTGCATCAGGCTCTCTGCTTGGCGGGGAGCCTGCTTCCTCCTCTCTCTCTCTCTTTGTGTGCCTCTCTGCCTACTTGTGATCTTTATCTGTCAAATAAATAAATAAAATCTTTAAATAAGAAAAATCAATTAGCTATACATGCAAGGGTATGTATATGTACAGAAGTACATATCTGAGTTCTATTCCATCGATCTATAAGTCTATCTTAATGTCAGTACTATATTATCTTCATTACTGTTGCTCTGTAGTATGTTTTGATATTGGGAAAAATTAGTCTTTTAACTTTGTTATTTTTTTACAATGTTGTTTTGAAGACTGAATTAGAGTTCTACAGAGAAACAAAACTAGTAAGAGATAGACAAGTATAGGTAGATGGATAAAAGAGGTTTATTAGAGGAATTGGCTCACTTATGAAGTCTCCCCAACCTGCTGCTACAAATTGGGAACCACTGGTATAATTCAGTCCAAGTCGGAAAGCCTGAGAACCAGCAGAGCTGGCAGTATAACTCCCAGTGTATGGCCAAAGGCCTGAGAAACAAGAGCTCCAGAAGAGAGAGAACAAGAATTTACCCTTCCTTACCTTTTTTGTTCTATTCAGGTCCTCTAGGGATCAGATGAGGCCCACCCACATTGATGAGGAAAGATTTCCTTTACTCAGTCTACAGATTCAAATTCTAAATTTCTTCCAAAAATGCTCTCAGAGACACACCCAGAAATAATGTTTTATCAGCTATCTAGGCATCCACTGACCCAGTCAAGTTGATAGGTAAAATAAATCATCACAGGGCTCCGCCTGGCAGTTACATATGAATTCGAGGATCAGCATTTTCATTTCTGCAAAAAAAAGGCTCTTAGAAATTTGATAGGGATTGCATTCAATATATGGATCGTCTTGACAGTATTGTCATCTTAACAATATTAAGTCTTTCAGTCCATAAATACTGGATGTCTTCCCATTTATTTAGGCCTTTAATTGCTTTCATCAAGTTGTTACGGAGTTCAGTTTACACGTCTTTCATCTCCTTGTTCAAATTTATTCCTAAGTATTTTTTTTTCAAATCCTACTTTATTTTTTTTTTAAGATTCATTTATTCATTTGACAGAGAGAGACAGTGAGAGGGAACACAAGCAGGGGGAGTAAGGGAAGGAGAGAAGCAGGCTTCCCACGGAGCAGGGAGCCTGACACAGGGCTCAATCCCAGGACCCTGGGATCATGACCTGAGCCAAAGGCAGATGCTTAAGGACTGAGCCACCCAGGCACCCCTCAAATGCTACTTTAAATGGAAATCTCCCAAACAAACAAACAATAGTCAGCCACATAGAAGGCACCACATGTATAAGCTATAACAAACCAATAGAAAATAAATTAAGATCTATATGGCTATTCCTGAAAATGGGAATTTTCAGATGTAGATTTTAGAGTAATATGTATACTACCTTTAAGAAGATAAAAGGTTACAAAATTCAGCTCATCAATGAAAATATTTTTTAAAAAGGAAGTAACTTATTTGAAATCAACAAATTAAAGTTTCCAATCAGAAGAAAAGCTGTGACCATATGTTTCCGCTGACTCTGCTTTCACTGTAACAAGAACAGCTATTAATTTTTGAGCACTTATTAGTGCCAGGTCCTATTTTAAGTGAATTATATGTTTTAACACATTTAATCTGTATAGTAACCAGATGAGATAAATACTATTAATACCTCATTTTTCAGATGAAAACCAGAGGCAAAGAGACCATAAAGCCCTTGCCCAGTATCACAAAGCTGGTAAGTACTGAAGTCAGGTTTTAAGTCCCAGTCCCCAAATCTTAGAATACTAAAAGTATGAATCCTCTTTCAACACAAGTACATCAGTTCCTTGGAGGAATACAAGTATGCCTTTGTCAACTCTGAAGAATCTGAGATTTTTTTTTAAGAAAGCCATTTCATTTCACAAATATACACCACATAAACTGTGTATCAGATTATCATAAGTTTCATTTCAGAAAAAAAGTGAAAGTAAGCATTGCAAGCTGAAGCAAGGCAAATAACTTTCAAAGAAAGGGATACCAAAAAAAAAAAAAAAAAAAAAAAAAAAAAAAAAAAGAAAAAAAAAAAAAAAAAAAAAAAAAAAAAAAAGAAAGAAAAGAAAAGAAAGGTCACATATGACCTAGGTCTTCATGGTTGGAAATGATTTCTACATTTGGAGAAAGAAAAGAAGGGTCTTACAAACAGAAGGAATAACACTTGCTGTGTTCATGGATCATGCATCATTCCTTGTGCCTGGAGCACTGACCATATGGAATACCAGGGAAGGAGTTTCATGGAGAATGGAGGATAAAGATGGAAAACACACACACACACACACACACACACACTCCCCCAAAAACGAAGATTCTGGAGTGATAAACTGAGATTGTGAAAGGTTTGAACTAATTTTAATGTGGCTTTCAGGCTTATCTTTTAGCAAAATAAAATTAGCAGGGGCTTTGAACAGGGCAATGACATGATCAGAACAATGTCTTAGAAGATGACAGTGGTGCTCAGCACCCAGCGAGCAAACCAGCTTGGAAGCAACCGCCACTGTTGGGGATAGAGAAAATTAGAAACTCTTTTAAGGCACTGGTTAAGAAAATAAAATCGACTTTAAGATGTAGTAGTTAGAGCTCAAGCAAAACAGGAATGGAAACAATCTACTAAGTCAGTATTTTAAAATGTAGGAAAATGAGACCTTGCCATATAGGTAGAATTACCTACACAATTACTTCAAATACCATTTTTTTTTTTTTAATAAGAGTTGCTATGGGGCGCCTGGGTGGCTCAGTGCGTTAAGCCTCCACCTCTGGCTCAAGTCATGGTCTCAGGGTCCTGGGATCAAGCCCCGCATCAGGCTCTCTGCTCAGTGGGGAGCCTGCTTCCTCCTCTCTCTGCCTGCCTCTCTGCCTACTTGTGATCTCTGTCAAATAAATAAAGTCTTTTTTTTTTTTAAAGAGTTGCTATAAGTTTAATTTCAGGGTATTTATATCAAGAAAATGTTTGCATTCTCTTGACTTCTTTGCTCTAATTGTTTTAAGTATAGGCATGTACTGACTCATCACATGTTGAATTTAATAGAAAAAACACAACTAAAAAATTTTCATCCCACCTCTGCGATAATCAAACTGTGTGACTTTAAGAAAGTCTTTGGAACTCAGTTTTTCTTAAAATTAACGGATACGGAACCAACTTAATCTCTAAAATCAATTCCCTCTACAAAATTATGTGCACAGACTGCCACATGAACAGTCTGGTTATTTACATCCCACAAAGAAGTAAGTCTTGCAAATGTTCATTTGAAATAAGGCCCAAGCACCTACAGCAGCTGTATACTGAAGTGATTTTTTTTTTCCTAGGAACATCGCCAAAGGCAATGTTTTTAAGATTTTATTTATTTGTCAGAGAGAGAGCGCGAGCACACAAGCAGGCAGAGTGGCAGGCAGAGGCAGAGAGAGAAGCAGGCTCCCTGTGGAGCAAGGAGCCAGATTCGGGACTTGATCTCAGGACCCTGAGATGATAGCCTGAGCCAAAAGCAGTGGCTTAACCGACTAAGCCACCCAGGGGTCCTTACTGACGTGATCTTTAAGGACTTCAGCAATCCCACTGACGGCCTAAATGAGAGGGTTCGTCATCTTTCTTGATCCTTGCACTGTACTCTTTTCAATCTTCAGAAGGAAGAAGAAGATTGAAAGAAACAATCTTTCAATCCAGAAAGATTTCTGGACTTAACCAAAAACCCGTTCCCAGAAGAGGTGCTCTGTCTTCCGCTGAGAGGGCTGGCTGAGGAGCTGCGCGGAGGAAAGGTCAGACTGGAGCGTTAGCCGAGCCTGCGTGGGACCCGGATGGAGCGGAGGCGCAGCGGCGCGTTTCTCTCCGGGGCTGTAAACCTGAGGCCTCTCAACGCCCTTGAGACTCTTCCTGTAGAGGAAGTGGCATTCGACGTATCTGCTGACCGCTCCGGACAGCCTCAGCTGGCACCACACAAACCAGAGGAGGCGACAAGGAGGTCACAATTTAATGATGAGACCGAGTTGCTCTTCCAGGCTTCCCAGTCCTTGAGACTGGCCAGAAACCCTAATACCCACTGTGTGGACACAGAGCCTTCCTCAGGACTTCTGCGAGTTCTGGGAAAGCTAACATTCTCAGGCTGTCTTCTGCCGCGTTTCCAAGCTCTTATCCTGTGTCCCCACAGCACTCAGCCTAGGTGTAAACCATTCATTCACATTCATTCATTCATTTACACAATAAACACACACACACACAACCATTCTTTTGTGTTTTTTTTAAAGATTTTTTATTTATTTGACAGAGACAGAGATCACAAGTAGGCAAAGGCAGGCAGAGAGAGAAGAAGGGAAGCAGGCTCCCCGCTGAGCAGAGAGCCCGATGCGGGACTCGATCCCAGGACCCCGAGATCATGACCTGAGCCGAAGGCTGCAGCTTAACCCACTGAGCCACCCAGGCGCCCCACACAACCATTCTTTTTTTTTTTTTTTTTTTTTTTTTTTTTTTTTTTTTTTTT
>PISX010021760.1:0-32992 GCA_004024625.1 Mellivora capensis
TGGAAAAGCTTTCAGTTTTTCTCCATCGAGAATGATATTTGCGGTGGGTTTTTCATAGATGGCTTTGATAATATTGAGGTATGTGCCCTCTATCCCTACACTTTGAAGAGTTTTGATCAGGAAGGGATGCTGTACTTTGTCAAATGCATTTTCAGCATCTATTGAGAGTATCGTGTGGTTCTTGTTCTTTCTTTTATTAATGTGTTGTATCACGTTGATTGATTTGCGGATGTTGAACCAACCTTGCAGCCCTGGAATAAATCCCACTTGGTCGTGGTGAATAATCCTTTTAATGTACTGCTGAATCCTATTGACTAGTATTTTGGTGAGAATTTTCACATCTGTGTTCATCAAGGATATTGGTCTGTAATTCTCTTTTTTGATGAGATCCTTGTCTGGTTTTGGGATCAAGGTGATGCTGGCCTCATAAAATGAGTTTGGAAGTTTTCCTTCCATTTCTATTTTTTGGAACAGTTTCAGGAGAATAGGAATTAATTCTTCTTTAAATGTTTGGTAGAATTCCTCTGGGAAGCTGTCTGGCCCTGGGCTTTTGTTTGTTTGGAGATTTTTGATGACTGTTTCAATCTCCTTACTGGTTATGGGTCTGTTCAGGTTTTCTATTTCTTCCTGGTTCAGTTTTGGTAGTTTATATGTCTCTAGGAATGCATCCATTTCTTCCAGATTGTCAAATTTGTTGGCATAGAGTTGCTCATAGTATGTTCTCATAATTGTTTGTATTTCTTTGGTGTTGGTTGTGATTTCTCCTCTTTCATTCATGATTTTGTTTATTTGCGTCCTTTCTCTTTTCTTTTTGATAAGTCTGGCCAGGGGTTTATCACTCTTATTAATTCTTTCAAAGAACCAGCTCCTAGTTTCGTTGATTTGTTCTATTTGTTTTTTGGTTTGTATTTCGTTGATTTCTGCTCTGATCTTTATGATTTCTCTTCTCCTGCTGGGTTTAGGCTTGCTTTCTTGTTCTTTTTCCAGCTCCTTTATGTGTAGGGTTAGGTTGTGTATTTGAGACCTTTCTTGTTTCTTGAGAAATGCTTGTACTGCTATATATTTTCCTCTCAGGACTGTTTTTGCTGTGTCCCACAGATTTTGAACTGTTGTGTTTTCATTATCATTTGTTTCCACGAATTTTTTCAATTCTTCTTTGATTTCCTGGTTGACCCATTCATTCTTTAGAAGGATGCTGTTTAGTCTCCATGTATTTGGGTTCTTTCCAAATTTCCTCTTGTGGTTGAGTTCTAGCTTCAGAGCATTGTGGTCTGAAAATATGCAGGGAATGATCCCAATCTTTTGATACTGGTTGAGACCTGATTTATGACCCATGATGTGATCTATTCTGGAGAATGTTCCATGTGCACTAGAGAAGAATGTGTATTCTGTTGCTTTGGGATGAAGTGTTCTGAATATATCAGTGATGTCCATCTGGTCCAGTGTGTCATTTAAGGCCTTTATTTCCTTGTTGATCTTTTGCTTGGATGATCTGTCCATTTCAGTAAGGAGAGTGTTAAAGTCCCCTACTATTATTGTATTATTGTTGATGTGTTTCTTTGATTTTGTTATTAATTGGTTTATATAGTTGGCTGTTCCCACATTAGGGGCATAGATATTTAAAATTGTTAGATCTTCTTGTTGAAAAGACCCTTTGAGTATGATATAGTGTCCTTCCTCATCTCTTATTATAGTCTTTGGCTTAAAATCTAATTGATCTGATATAAGGATTGCCACCCCAGCTTTCTTCAGATGTCCATTAGCATGGTAAATTGTTTTCCACCCCCTCACTTTAAATCTGGAGGTGTTTTCGGGTCTAAAATGAGTTTCTGGTAGGCAACATATTGATGGGTTTTGTTTTTTTATTCATTCTGATACCCTGTGTGTTTTGATTGGGGCATTTAGCCCATTAACATTCAGGGTAACTATTGAGAGATATGAATTTAGTGCCATTGTATTACCTGTAAGTTGACTGTTACTGTATATTGTCTCTGTTCCTTTCTGATCTACTACTTTTAGGCTCTCTCTTTGCTTAGAGGACCTCTTTTTTTTTTTTTTTTTTTTTAAGATTTTATTTATTTATTTGACAGAGAGAGATCACAAGTAGGCAGAGAGGCAGGCAGAGAGAGAGGGAGAGGGGGAGAAGCAGGCTCCCTGATGAGCAGAGAGCCCGATTCGGGACTTGATCCCAAGACTCTGGGATCATGACCTGAGCCGAAGGCAGTGGCCCAACCCACTGAACCACCCAGGTGCCCCTAGAGGACCCCTTTCAATATTTCCTGTAGAGCTGGTTTGGTGTTTGCAAATTCTTTCAGTTTTTGTTTGTCCTTGAACCTTTTTATCTCTCCTTCTATTTTCAGTGATAGCCTGGCTGGATATAGTATTCTTGGCTGCATGTTTTTCTCATTCAGTGCTTTGAATATATCATGCCAGTTCTTTCTGGCCTGCCACGTCTCTGTGGATAAGTCTGCTGCCAATCTAATATTTTTACCATTTTGTGTTACAGACTTCTTTTCCCGGGCTGCTTTCAGGATTTTCTCTTTGTCGCTAGGACTTGTAAATTTTACTATTAGATGATAGGGTGTGGACCTATTCTTGTTGATTTTGAGGGGGGTTCTCTGCACCTCCTGGATTTTGATGCTTGTTCCCTTTGGCATATTAGGGAAATTCTCTACAATAATTCTCTCCAATATACCTTCTGCTCCCCTCTTTCTTCTTCTTCTGGAATCCCAATTATTCTAATGTTGTTTCATCTTATGGTGTCAATTATCTCTCGAATTCTCCCCTCGTCGTCCAGTAGCTGTTTGTCCCTCTTTTGCTCAGCTTCTTTATTCTCTGCCATTTGGTCTTCTATATCACTAATTCTTTCTTCTGCCTCATTTATCCTAGCAGTAAGAGCCTCCATTTTTGACTGCCCCTCATTAATAGCTTTTTAAATTTGAACTTGGTTAGATTTTAGTTCTTTTACTTCTCCGGGAAGGGCTTTTATAGCTCCAGAGAGGGTTTCTCTAATACCTTCCATACCTTTTTCGAGCCCGGCTAGAACCTTGAGAATCATCATTCTGAACTCTATATCTGACATATTACCAATGTTTGTATTGATTAGGTCCCTAGCCTTTGGTACTGCCTCTTGTTCTTTTTTTTGTGGTGAGTTTTTCCGCCTTGTCATTTTTTCCAGATAAGAGTATATGAAGGAGCAAATAAAATACTAAAAGGGTGGCAAAGACCCCAGGAAAATGCCCTTTAACCAAATCAGAAGAGACCCCAAATCGTGGGGGGAGAGAAAGGGGATAAAAAGAAGTTCAGAAAAAAAAATTAAAAAAAGAAAACAATTAAAGAAAAAATATAAAAAAGAAAAAAATATATATATATTAGATTGGTGACTAGAACAGGGTCACCCACTTAATTGTGGGTTATTTTCATCTCTTAGAAGAAAGTACCTCTTAAAATTTTAAAGATTGAAAAAAGTATATAAGGGTAAACACAATGAAGGGATGGAATATGCCTATAAAGATGAAAAACAAAAAAAAATTTTTTTAATTTCTAAAAAAAGGAGTTGATAAAGTAAGTTGGTTGGGAGAATAAAGAAAAAGAAAGTGGAGAGAATTTGCTCAGGCTGGAGACTAGAACAAGCCCAGAGCTAGATTTAGGGTATATTTTGATCCAATAGAGGAAGTTGTATCCCCAAATTTTTTAGAAGAAAAAACCCTTACATGAATACAAAAAATAAAGTTAAATACTATGAAGGATAAAATATGACTATAATAATGAAGGTTCAAAAAAGATTATTATTTTTTTGGAAAGGTATTGTTAAGATAAACTAGTTAAAAATGTTAAAAAAGAAAAGGGTAAAAGTTAAAAAAAAATTAACAGAAAAAGAAAAAAAGGAAAAAAAGGAAATTAAGGAAAAAATTAAATTAACTGCAAGACTAAAGAATAATGGGGAGAAAGCCATGAATTCCGCACTTTGCTTTCTCCTCCTCTGGATTTCTGCTGCTCTCCTTGTTAAGTGAACTTGGTCTTGGCTGGATTTCTTGTTGATCTTCTGGGGGAGGGGCCCGTTGTAGTGACTCTCAAGTGTCTTTGCCCGAGGCAGAGTTGCACCGCCCTTACCAGGGGCAGGGCTAAGTAAGCCACTCGGTTTCACTTTCCGTAGAGTTCTGGAGGACAGGAATGAAAATGGAGACCTCCCAATCTCCGGCCCAGAGGAGCCGAGAGTTCGGGGCCCCACTCCTCAGTGCGCCCTCAGAGAAAAGTGCCCAATCACTCCCGTCTCCCTGGCCTCCAGCTGTGCTCTGAGCTCACCCAGCCTGTGACCAGTTCAAGGTAACCCTAAGCTGAGAGCTCACTCCTCAGCTCTGTCTCTGTAGCCGGCTTCCCCGCTCCAGTACCTGCGAGCTCTGCGACACTCAGACACCCCCGATCCTTCTGTGACCCTGCAGGACCTGGGGCCTGCTGACCCGGCATGGGCTTCACCCTGGTTTAGCCTCTGGAGCGATGTCCCTACGTGGAGCAGACTTTTAAAAATCCCAATTTAGTGCTCTTTTGTTCCGCCGCTTGCTGGGAGCCAGCCCCTTCCCCGCGGTCTATCCTCCTGTCGCTTTCAATTTACTTCTCTGCTGGTCCTACCTTTCAGAAAGTGGTCGATTTTGTTTCCAGAATTGCTGTTCTTCCTCTCTTCGATCTTCCGTTGGATTTGTAGGTGTTCGCAATGGTTTGATAAGCTATCTAGCTGATCTCTTGCTACCCGATGTAGTCTCAGCCTGCTACTTCTCCACCATCTTGACTCCTCCTCCCTCATCACAGGTTTTTAATTTTGATGAAATACAATTTATCTCTTTTTATGGTTGTACTATAGTTAAATAGAATATGTGTGTGTTTGTGTGTGTTTTCCCAAACCCAAGTTCATATGTTGAAATCCTAACCCCCAAAGCTCATGTTTTTAGGTGGGCCTTTGGGAGGTGATATGGAGAATGAAGGCAAAAGGGAATATAGATACAATTAAATTTCCTTATAATGTGCAGCCCATTGACAGAAACTTGACACAGGCCGAGTGTGGCATTCCTCCAGATCCCAACTGTCTTAATGTCAGCATCTTGCTAGAGGAAAAAACAACCTGAGTTTGATAATAGCTAGGCCTCCAAAATCATGTAAGCCTTCTTCAACATAGGAAAATCCTTTTGGAAACTTCCTTTGTCTTTACCCCTCCCAACTTAAAAGTATATAATCTATCACTCCTCACAATCCCAGTGCAGCTCTTTCTGCCCACAGGTCCTGTCCCCATGTTTTAATAAAACCACCTTTTTTGCACCAAAAATATCTTTCTTGATCCTTTGTTCTCAGACTCTACATTAAATCACATCAGGAGGTACTTAAATCATGAAGATAGAGCCCTCATGATTGGAATCTGTGCCTTATAAACTTCATGGAGCCCCCTTATAGACTTCATGGAGATCCATTGTCCTTTCCCATGTAAAAACACAGTGAAAAAGCATCCTGTATGAACCAGGAAGAAATCTCCTACCAGCCACCACACTGGTATCTGCTAGTGCCATGATCTTGGACTTACAATCTACTGAACTGTGAGAAACAGATTTGGTTATAAAGTACCTAGTCTGAGGTATTTGTAATAACAGCCCAAACAGACTAAGACAGATTGCTTGTGTTTGGAGAGTCATATAAGAAACCTTTGCCTAATCAAAGTCATGAATGCTTAGACCTGTGTTTTCTTTTCTAATATTTAAGTCTTTGATCCATTTTGAGTTAAATTTTATATATGGTGTGTTAGGACTCCAAACCCATTCTTTATACATGGATATCCAGATATCTCAGCACTATTGTTGAAGAGACTTTTCTTTCCCCATTGTGTAATCCTGCTGCTGTCGATAAAAATCAGTTGTCAATAGATAATAGTTTTATTTTTCAACTCAATTCTATTCCATGAATTTGTTTGTTCTTAAACCAGTGACACACACTTTTTTCTTATTTATCAACTGATGCATGATTTTTTTAGATTTAATCTTACTTAATTTTTTAATTTATTTTGATGCCAGTATAGTTAACATACAGCATTATATTTGTTTCAGGTGTATAATATAGTGATTCAACAATCCTATACATTTTTCAGTGCTCATCATGTTAAATGTGTTCTTTAATCCCCATCACCTATTTCACTCATTCTGCCACCCACCTCCTCTCTGGTAAGCATCAGTTTGTTCTCCATAGTTAAGAGTCTCTTTCTTGTTTTGTTTCTCTTTTTTTTTTCTTTTGCTCATTTGTTTTGTTTTTTAAATTCCAAATATGAATGAAATCATATGGTATTTGTCTTTCTTTCACTGACTTATTTCACTTAGCATTATATTATCTAGCTCCATCCAATCATTGCAAATGGCAAGATTTCATTCTTTCTTATGGCTGAATAAAAATTGCATATATACCACATCTTCTTTATCCTGCATATATACCACATCTTCTTTATCCATTCTTCTGTCAGTGGACACTTGGGCTGCCTCCATATTTTGGCTATTGTAAATAATGCTGCCATAAACATAGCGGTGCATGAATCCCTTTGAATTAGTGTTATTGTATTTTTTGAGCAAATACCCAGTAGTGCGATTCTGGATTGAAGGGTAGTTCCATCTTTAACTTTTTGAGGAAACTCCATATTGTTTTCCATAGTGGTGACACCAGTTTGCATTCCCACCAATAGTCCAAGAGGGTTCCTTTTTCTCCACATCCTCACCAACACTTATTGTTTCTTGTGTTTTTGAGTTTAGCCATTCTGACAGGTATGAAGTGATATCTCATTGTACCTTTGATTTGCATTTCCCTGGTGATAAATGATGTTGAGCATCTTTTCATATGTCTGTTGATACCTGGATGTCTTTGAAAAAATATTGGTTGATGTCTTCTGCCCACTTTTTAATTAGGTTGTTTTTTGGCTGTTGGTTACTGTAGCTTTATAGTAAGTTTTGACATCAAATGATGTTGAGTCCTCTAACTCTGCTCTTTTTCAAGATACTTTTGACTATTTTGTGTCCCTTGTATTCCCATATGACTTTTGGTATCAGCTGTCCAATTCTTAAGGGGAAAAATCAGTGGAAACTTTGATGCATTAAGTCTATAGCTCAATTTGGGGAGCATTACAATCTTAACAACATTAAATCTTCCAAACCATGAACACTGGAAAGCTTTCCATTTATTTATGTCTTCTTTAATTTCTTTCTGAAGCATGCACACAGCCTTGCACATGTGCATGGCCCTCTAGAGTCCTAGAAATATGTTAAAGCTTTTCAAAGCCCCTATGGGACATGTCATTGCTCAGCTTTTCCTTTTATGCTTTTTCATTAGTCTATGGTTTACCCCAAATGTTATGCATTGCCTCAGGCAGCCATGACATTAAAACATTTGCCTGTAAATGTTTCTGACAAATACCCCCCAGGAGGGGCATTTAACATGAGAGGAGCATTGAATCAGGTTAGATAAAGACAGTCCTTTCAAGTGGGGTCTTTCATGGAACCATTAGACAGGTCAAATAATGACAATTCTTTGGGAATGAGAATTTGAAAGAGCTATAGCTCTGTTCTGTTCCCATCAGTACCGAGAATGTGAGCTTGTTTTTTCAAGGCTACTGTGATTTGGAGAATGGGAAATGGGACTAGGGTAAGTTACACTATGAAACTGTGCTCTTACTGAGATTCAGCTGTTTTTTTTTAAATGCTCCCTGGATTGCTGCAAGCCTTTGGCTAACCTCCAGAGTTCTGAAAAAAACAGATTCTGACAATTTTGCCAGTTTCTCATTGCTTTTATAGAGAAAGAATTTTCAGAGGTCCTTACTCTGCCATTTTTACTGACATCAGTTGCCCTTAACTCACCTTAATTCTCAACATGATTAATTTTTCTGAACAAAAATTTGAAGCAGTAAAAGACTTTGTCTTCCCAATATTGTAGGAATTTTAGAGTGCTTTAACTCATATCATCCTTTTGTCTTACATGGTATTGTGAACATTTTGTATATATTGTTATATATAAAGCTAGCCTCCTAACATCTCTCTTGACCATCAAAGCAAAAATTTTCTTTAGCTATTCTGGTTACATCTCATCCTTCTTGGATATCCCATCTTCCTTTAAAAAATAATTAATTCCTTCTTATGTTGGGGCATATTCTGGATCACTTTTTTAAAAGAATACATAAAAAGAAATCTTTTGAGAACTAGCACTTCTAGTATTTTAGTTCCACCTTGTTTTAATAATCACCAAATTTGTTATTATTTTATCCTGTTTTCCAATAGTCAGTTCTTTAAATTTACTTAGTAAATGTCTTTGGCCTCCATTCTTTCTTCTACCTTCCTTTTTCCCTTTTATTTTCAGTTTCTTCTTTCCTAAGCATGTCCTTTACTAGTTTCTATATTGAAAGTGTGTGTATAATGAACTCAAAGTTTTTGCTTTCAGAAAATTCTCAATTTGCCCTCATGGTTTGGTTCTTCTCATTTCCTTTTGTCATATGATGGTATTCTAATAATGGCATTGCTCAGTGTAAAGGTTTTTTTTTTCATATTCTCTTTTCATTAGTTTAAGTATTTAGACATGTTTAATTTTAATAGAAGTTACTGATTGCTGATCCAAAAGCCTATTACATGTCCATCTAGCCAGTTGGGGCTGATATGGAGCAGAGATGAGCCATCCTAGTTGAGGACAGCCGAGACCAACTCACACTGAAGCTGTCCTCAGTTCAGCTCAACCTAGACTAGAAAAGTCCCCTAGCTGGCAACAGACTCTTAAGCTAACAAAATGTTTAATGCATAAGTCACTGTTAAAAAAGAAGACAACAGACCCAAAATGGAGTCATTTATGCTAAACCCCTTGTTACCAAATTAAGACTTAATTACAGTGTCAGCTCTCCCAGGAATGGCATCTTAACACTAGTCAGTCAGGAATTACCTAATCAGCGCTAGTTAAGTAATCTGCCTGATATACCCTTACCATTCCCTAAAGTAAAGTGACCTTGCCATAACAAATCAGCTTTTTTTGTCTAGTATAACTTTCTTGTTTCTGCTCCCTTCTGTTTATAAAAGTCAGTCATTTTGTACATCTCCTCTGAATTCCTTTCTATCTGCTGGATTGGATGCTGCCCAGTATATGAATTGTTGTATAAAGCCAATGAGATCTTTAAAATTTACTGAGTTAATTTTTTTTAAAACCACTAAGTTTTGAAGTTATTTTTTATGCAATATCAAAATGATACATATGGGCTATAGTAAAAAAGCATTTCAAAAGCAAGATTGCAACCTAATATTTCAAATTGGAGAACAAGGACACAGTTTGGCTATACGCATGATTACTGGTGTTGAAGTACAGATTTTATAGTCCTTTTGTCCTTGGAGCTAAGTTTGCAAGTTGTGGGATAGAGAGTTGGACGCTTAGGGGACATGCTAAGACTGATTCCTCCAACTATCTTAACTTCTTGTGAGTTTAATGGATACATCCTTATTGCCAGGCATAGTGATAGTGTCCTAAACAAGGAGAGGAGTAACAGATCTTCAAAACTGGGATCAAAACTATCAGGTAAACACTCTATCCCAAGCATCTGGTGCACATAACTACAGGAACTCAAAAGTCATCCAGATGATAAGTTTGAAGTAAGCATATACATAGACATACTTAATAGTTTCTATGACAGTTCCACCTGAAAGATAGATACACTACTTTTTACCCAAGTACACTTAAGCTATGATCTCTTCTCTAAGCTTACTGAACTTTTTATTTCAAAGCAAATGGAGTCTTCCTCCTTCTCTGGATCCGTGCAGGATTCTCTAGACTGATGAAGGTTTCCCCATCTGGATTTCCATCTTCATAGACCTGAGAGTACCACTGGGGCTGAGAGTGGTAGGTGTTTGTTCCCTGTGCACCATTGTGGACAGGTTGCCACATCCACCTGGGATTCTGGAAGACATCTGTGGTAGGTAACTGTGGGCAGTACATAAGTGAATCCAACTGGTCTAGTGCCTGACCTAGTATCTGTCTGCTTATCATACCATGTAGAAACATAAGATCAGTATTGGTTGATTAACTTTTATAATTATGGTTACAATAATATGCAAACTCAAAGACTAAATAATATATGCATTTTTAGGTTAATAAAATTGTCTCCTACTTTGCCCATGTTATAAAAGAAAATATCTCATCAATAACAATAAACAGCAAAGGTCAAGATACTCACATTGGATAACTACCATTACCTGAGATGCTTTCTCTTTTTTTAGTAGAAGATTTTTTCCCCTTTCCTGCCAACTATACTATTATGAAGTATATTTTATGCACTTAATTACATTTCCACCAACGTCATGTCTAATGTGTGAGCATGCCAAAAATCCATGAGGATATTCCCTCTCTTGTTGTCATGCCAAGTCAAGTATAAATTAATTTTCTGAGGATCTTGCAAATGTCTCATTTAACATGCTTTCAGCATAAACCTGCCTAATGTAAATGTACACAAGTGGTAATTCTCTGTTGGGAGGTGGATTGAGCAAAGATGTCATTTTGGAAGGAACTCTTAACTTTAAGTGATTCCATTTAAAAGTAGGCTACATATTACCTGCTCTGGTTAGCTCTCGAACAAATAGCCCGCAATTTTGAATGACTACTTTCCAAAGCAAATTACTCACACCTTCCTACTCATCAGAAAGTCTCAGCTGAACTAACATTTTAAAAGACTGTTCTCAATTCACAATTCTTATGGAACAAAATTGGATTTTTTTCTGCACCCCTCATTTTTGCTGTAACACTTTGGCTACCTTTACCACATGTCACTGTAATATGCTACCAAAAATAAAGCCTTAAGTTGGTGACGTGAGATCAATTCTGGCATTCATCACTGTTATTCTCTAATGCTCCATCTATTGCAAACCATGGAATGTTAAATAATCAAACTTTTTTTCCCTTTTTTGCCTATCTTATTTTGGCATGATGTTTTAGTCTTTCAAGAAAAAAAAATGAAAGCCATGTGTTTTGAATGGGTTCCATTGCAGCATGAGTACTGCAATGAAGACATTTTATTGTGCTAATTTTCATTAAATAAAACCCTGTTGAAAGCCAGTAGTTTTCCAAAACCCATATGATTTATGACATGCTAATGTTTGTAGGAATACACTCTGTTTCAATTATATGGAGTAAGTAATGCCTTTCAGAACAACTCAGAAATAATATCACCTAAGACAACTTTAATTTTAGACCTACAGCAGGGGTGTGAGACCTAGGAACCTATCGACAAAATTGTCAGCTTCTGCACAAATTTAATCTTCATCACCTCTATGCTATGTTTAACATCAGATGGTTGTGCTTGCCAGAGACTTCAATAATATGCTTCCAGAAGGCAGGCACTTCATAAACATTAAAAACTGGGTTTTCTATAACTCAAACATTTTTTAAACAGCCAGAAGAATGAGAGGTATTAGGGCCATAAGGGAAATATAGGTGCACCTGTAGGAAATGGGCTGGATATTCCAGATATTCTCCCCATATATTCTTTCTTTCTGTATGATTTACCTATTTCCCATGCACTGATTTTTATCTCTTCCTGAAGACCTAGACTCTAAGTGCAAATACATGAAGAGAAAACAATATATTTTTCATTAATTTTGTGGGAAAAATGATATTTCTATTCCAATCACAAAATATGCATAAATTTCTCAGAGATAAATATATCAAATGACCAAAGAATCAAGTCCACACAATTAACAAACAATTTGAAAATATGTAAATAGTATGTACTTGAATTTTAATGAAATAAAGATTTATTTTACTTTCCAAAATATGAAAAGTTGAGAGTGGATAATAACAGTTGAAGGTAGGCTCCATGGAGTCCTCTTTTTGGAAGGCTCATTCTTTCTGTACCATTATTTTCACTAATATTGGAACCTTTCTGAGGCTCATAATTTTCTCATATTCAAATTTAAATTTAAAATAAAAATTGTAACACAGAAGAATATCTTTAGTCCAATTAAATGCCAAGCCTTTCATTGAAAGGCTCAAAATACATGATAATAGGGTATACACACAATAGCCCGGAGAGTTGTGGATGCTGTTTCTTCACTGCTCCCTCTTGGTGTGAGTACTCAAAGCTCTTGGTGTTATCTAAACTCAACATACAATTCTAATTCATTCCGTTTGATGTCCTCTGACTATTGTGTTAAGGAAGTGCGTGTGATTTTGCCTGAAACTGTAATGTCAAATGCCATTTTTAAAGATCGATGATGGTGAAAATTCATTACCTGAGCAATGATTACTGAAGTAAGTCTGCATTTAGAGAGAATGTGGTACCCTTGGCCGTTGCAGGTATATAGTAAAAATGGTTCCTCTGCTTCTTTTCTCTTCTGATTGGGACCGTGCCTGAATGATGGATGCTTCAGGAAAATGGATAACCCAAAACATCTAGGGAACAACATTCTAACTCTAGATGGAAAAACTGGACATTCCATTAAGCATATTTGATATATAGTAAGATCACTTTTGTCCTAAAATATGCTATTGCTATGAGAGGGCAAGTAATTAGAATCTATTTGCCATGCTACATGAATGACAATTTCTTGGTTATGTGTAAAAAAATGAAGAAGATTAATTCTAAAAATTGCTTCTATTTACTGATCGAAAGGTAATTCCAAGAAATAGCAAATTAATTAATAGCATGTTAACCAAATGAATAGAATAAAGATTCATTTTAAAATTTGGATGGTAAGAGACACCTGGGTGGCTCAGTCGGTTAAGTGTCCAACTCTTGATTTTTAGCTCAGGTCATGATCTCAGGTTCATGAGAGGGAGCCCTGCATCTGGGTCAACACTGGGCATGGAGCCTGCTTAAGATTCTCTCTCGCCCTGCCTCTCCTCCCTACTCTTTCCTTCCCTCTCCCTCTCTTTCTCCCAAAAGAAAAAATTGGCTGGTGAAATGGAGTTCATTATATTGAAGTTAAAACAAAACATCAGAACTTCAGCTTATTATTATTGTATTCTTACCATCTGATTTAGCAGTCATGCTCCTTGGTATTTATCAAAGGAGTTGAGAATTTATGTTCACATAAAAATACATGCATGGATGTTTATAGGAGTCTTATTCATAATTGCCAAAACTTGGAAGCATCCAAGATACCCATTAGCAGGTGAATGGTTAAGTAAACTGTGGTACATCCAGACAATGGAATATTATTCAGCACAAAAAGAAGAGAGCTATGAATCTCCAAGTCCATGCTCTCCCCCATAATACTTTACAACCTTCATGCTCTCCAGAAATAGTAGAAGCTGAGACAGTTATTCAGAGAAGATAATTGAGTGGTACCTAAAGGAAATGCTATATTTGAGGAGAGGAGGAGTGAACTCAAATAATCCTGATTGATCCTCTGAAATCAAATTTCTAAAAATTTTATTACATTATGCTTACTTAGCTATAGATGTAGGCCAGTGGAAACATCAGTAGCTTTCAGCATTGCATTTGAAGCCAAATAAAACCTTCTGTGTCTTTTACCTCCTTAGAATTAACTTTCCCAAAGAGAAAAATAATCAACAAATTAGAAACATCACATTTATGCATTCCAAGCAATAAAAAGAAAGGGGCATCAAGTTAGTCCTAATAATTAAGTACTAACACCTAACCACCGTTTCATTCTGACTTCATAATTAAAAGGATGTGTCTGAACCTGGTTTATGTGAGTCGTTGCTCTTTAAGTCCCTATATGCACTAATGGTTATCAAATGGGTGGCTGTTTATTTTGCAAGGGAAGGCCAACCCTACAGACTGGGTTGTTTAAGTATTTTAAATAAACATTCTCTGTAAACTCTAAAATGGTACATTTACCATGACTTCTATAAAGGGCTCATTTACATTTATGTGGAAAAAAAATAAATAGAACAAAGGATCATTTAAACCTAGTCTTCACTCAAATTCAATCTCCAAGTTCAAGCCCCTGGTGTTCCCTTTCAGATCAGGTACTTTGTGGTCAGAGTATAAATGGAGGCAGGCTTGCTAAGCCTACAGTCAGGTTACACAGGATTTCCAGAATCTATTGGGAATCCCTTTGGATTCTAAGCACCCCCAGGGTAGAATTTTTATATTTCCCATTTCTCACACCATACAGCCTATTTGCAAATATTTCTGGTGCTACAGAAAGATAATCATTTGTAGAAACAAGCAAAATAATTTTATCCTGAAAAGCCCTATAGAGAGAAAACCCGGTTGCCCCCACTCTTACAAGCTTCTGGGCTTCACACCCATTTGTCAGTGAGTGATATTGATATTGTTAATAGGTCCCTGAGATCTACCTTTTTCAGGCACTAAAATGCTCCTGGGGACAGAATACCATTGTGTGAAAATATCATTCTTTCTTTCGAATTGGAGGCCCTTTGCCTGTGTATAAAAATTAAGAAGGAGGTTTGAAATGTATTTTCTTCCTGGGCCATGCCTATGGTGGTGACAAATGTGTCGTTTTCTTTCTTTCTACATTGAACAGCATTCAGCCTTTTCGAATAAGTTGTAAGAGTTATTCTTTATTTTGACTATATAACATTTTATGACATACTAAAAAAAAAGTCATTTTTTCATGGGCCGCTTAAGAAAATACAATCAATATTGTGATTATATATTTTAAAATACCATATATCCATCATAATGTACATACAATATCTGGCATAACAAAGAGACTTCAGTTGGGTAAGAGTTTATGAGGTGTTTTTTTTTTAAGATTTTATTAATTTATTTGACACAGAGAGAGAGACACACAATGAGAGAGGGAACCTAAGCAGTGGGAGTGAGAGAGGGAACCTAAGCAGTGGGAGTGAGAGAGGGAGAAGCAAGCTTCCCGCAGAGCAGGGAGCCCCATGCAGGTCTCGATCCCAGGACCCTGGAATCATGACCTGAGCTGCAGGCAGATGCTTAATGACTGAACCACCCAGGAATCCCAAGAATTTATAAGTTTACAAGTATTTGGAAATAAAAAGCACCATCATTATTTCTCTAAGAGTACTCTTCTTGGGTTGAGGGTAGCCAACAGCTGAAAAATGAAAAACTCCATTAATGAGTGATTTTGCCTATGCAATATTAATAATTAGCTATGCTTTTTAAAAAAGATTATTTATTTATTTATTTGAGAAAGAGAGCAAGTGGGGCAGGGAGAGGCAGAGGAAAAGGAAGAGAGAATATTTAAGCAGACTTCAGGGTTAGTACCGAGTCCAATGTGGGGCTCAATTCCATGACCCTGAGGTCAGGACCTGATAACAGGACCTGAACTGAAACCAAAAGTCGGATGCTTAACCAACTACACCACCCAAGAGCCCCAATTAGTTATGGTTTCTTAACTCAACTGAGTAATTGCTTCTTTGTTAGGTGGGCATTGACAAATAGTAGGATGGCCATATGGGAAGAGTGCTGATCAGTGATTTGTTCAAACTTTGCCTTAAAAAATTAACTTCAAGATAGTTTTGTATTATAGAAGAAAAATCGTAAAAATAATGTAGAGTTCACATGTTCTCTTGTTCATCCGGCTTTTCCTAATTTGAATACCTCACATTAGCCATAGTAAAACTAAGAAATTAATACCAGTATAATACTAATAAACAAATAAAGGATTTTATTAGAATTCCAATAGTGTCTCCATTAATGTACTTTTCCCGGTCCAGGATCCCACATTGCATTTAGTCTTAGGTCTCTTTAGTCTCTCCTATCTACGGTAATTCTTTAGTATTTCCTTGCCCTTTATGACCTTGAGGCTTTTTAAAGAGTGATTATCAGATATTTTGTAGAATGATCTTTAATTATGACGTGTTCTTATGATTAGGTTGAGCTCATGCATGAGATTGAGATGTCTCAATAGTAATAGTATTAGCCCTGATTACTTGATCATTTTTCTGTACATCTACTGCTTTTCTCTTTGTAATGAATAAATATTTTGACGTGATACTTTAAACTATTACAGGTATCCTATTTCTTGAATATTCTGTTTCTTTGTGCCCACTCATTTTAGTAGTCCTTGGTGGATGTTGCCTACAACAGTTATGACCTTGGTGTGCACCATTTCTTTTTCTACTTGGGTTGTATTATGTATTTGCTAATGCACTTTCATACCTTGATCTGAGTACTGAAGCATAATCTTTTTCTGTCAGATTATGACATGATGAGTTGAATACTAGAAATGCTTGCTCTAAGTTATTGAATATTATATTCCTACCAGAGACTCAACAGGAATAAGAACATAGCCATCTAACAAAATCTAACGTAATCTAACATAACTGCTGCTACAGAAGCAGTTAATCAGACAGCTGCCAGGTATCTTCAAAATTAAGGTATTTTCGCTTAATTTCTGCTCTAGAAATTGGGTGAACTAAAGTTTTCAACTTGTTTGAATGTGAGGTTTTGATTTTTTTTTTAATTTATCATATCCTTTTAACAATAAGCATTTAAAACAAATCTATTCAGGTAATAGAGAAAGTGAAGATAGCTAGGAAATATACTTTATCAAATTAAATGGAGAGCTTTTGTATTATTCAGTACAGTAGCCCCCAGCTGCTATTGAAATATGGCTGAGGAAATCGAGATATGCTATAAATATAAAATACAGACCATATTTTGAAAACTTAGTATGAGGAAAAGGATGCAAAACATTTTCATTAATTTTTATGTCTATTATATACTGAAATGATATTTTTTCTATTTTGGATTAAATGAACTATATTATTGAAATTAGTTTCTCCTTATATTTTAATTCCTTTGTTTGAAAATTTAAAATTACATATATAGTTCACGTTGTATTCCTTTTAGACATGCTTGATTTGAACTTCACATGGCATTCTTTTAATTCCTTGAAATACTGGAAAATGAAGTTCAAAGGTAATGGGCACTATACTTAGGAGAGCTGAGTTCAAAACCAGGCTTTATTACCCGAGTAACTGTGGGAATTGGAAAGTTACTTAATCTCTTTAAGATTTACACTCTTCATCCATGACATGAAAACAGGAATATATACATCATATGGGTTTTGTGAGAATTAAAGACAGTTTATGTTCATCTTGTAGAACTCCATTTGACATACACCATGTATTCATTGTTACTAATCAAAAAGAATTTTAGAACTTTGAACTGATGACCAAGGCACAGACAATGCATACTCTATTTCTTTGTTGTTTATTGTTTAATCCTCTAGGAAAATTACAGTTCGTTGTCTACTAAAGAGTTTAATCAAAGGGTAACATAAACCCATTTTGAAATTATTTTAATTTTCTCTTTTAATTGTACCTATCATAATGTTTTCCACAAAATTCCACTTATTCAACAAATATTTTCTTGAGCGAATTACACATTATAAAATACCAAGCAGGATGGGGCTCCTGAAGATATGAAACTTAACTTAAAAGAAAAATTCCCTGTTTTCTGTTCCCTGTTTAGTTGGGGAACACAGATAATAAATAAATTAATAAATGTAAAGTAATGATATATGTGAGAAATTACAAGGCTTCATCCACTGAAAGACTAAATTTAAAAATAATAATACTAAAAATAGTCACTTACAGAAAAAAGGATCTAGCAAGGTGGCACAAACCACAGAGGGAAAACCAAAGGTGAGCATGTGAGGCAGGAAGTTTTCTTTGAAGGAGGGACAATAAGAAGACTAGTGTTCCTGAAGTAGAATGGCAAAAGGTAACAAGCAATAGATGGGGTTTGAGAGGAAATTGTGGACCAGATCTGAGGATTTATATGACATGATAAAGACTTTTTATTCTTGCATATTGTACTTGATTACTCATCCAGCAATTGCTACTAGTAGTAGAATTCAGAGGATTTTAAGTCCTTGGTTCCAGTTCATCTAGATATGATATGATTTACTTACTAAAAAGATTTCCCTGAATGCTCTGTGGAGAATAGACAGAAGCTGGCCAGCAATAGAACTGTGGGAATTAATTAAATGGCTCTAATCATTAGTAGCTGGGAGGAAGAGAGAACTGGAGGGATTTGAGATTCACTTTGAAGGTAGAGAAGGCATGACTTGCTTTCAAATTTTACATGGATTGTAGAAAAAGTGAGGAATCAAGACTGCCTCCTTTGACCTAGGAAACTAGAAGAATAGTCCACATCTGGTGGGATAGAGAAATTAGGAAGAATTGTCTTGGGTGTGTGGGTGAACAAGATTTCTACTTGGGCATCTTATGTTTGATATTCTCATTACACATCCAGGTAAGGAAGATAAATAGAAAGGTGTCCAGGTTAGAGATACAAGTTTGAGCATTCTAAACGTCTAATTGGAATGTGTAGCCATAAGACATGGAGTAGTAACATAGAATAGAAGTGCCATGAAAGGTGATCCCTGGAGAACTCCAAGACCGAGACATCTGGAAGAGAATGACAGTTCAGTGCTGGGAAATGAGGAGTGGCCATTGAGCTTTAGAGGGAAAGTTAGAGAGGGTATGGTGTCCTGATAGTGTTTAGAGATGATGGAGTGAACAACTGGAGTGATCTCTATGGGGAATTCAAGTAAATTGAGACTGAAATTAATCATTGAATTTGGCAACATCTGCCTAGCTTGTTGGATAACTTTGACAAAGGAAATTTCAGAGGAGTTTCTCTCACTCCTCTGGTACTCTTGTGGTATTCCTGACACTGGGCTACATTTGTGGTGAGTGTCCTCAGGGAGATTACAGTCAACTGGGAAGAGAGAGAATCTGGCTTAATGAAGAATATATAGCATCATGTAAAACCACAAATAATAAATACTGAGGTGATCTGGTATCAGTCAACAATTTGGGATTAAAATCTCATAAGGAGGTTTTGAGATTAGAAAATACATATACAGTTATTGTGTTTTAATACATACCCACTTTTTAAAATTTAAATATGAAATGTAGTTTTCTTAAGCCTGTAATTTATAAATTTATTTTTACTCATAAGAAAACAATTACTTTCAGGGGTGCCTGGGTGGCTCAGTTGGTTAAGTGTTGGACTCATGGTTTTGGCTCAGGTCATGATCTCATGGGCCATGAGATCCAGCCCCTAGTCAGGCTCCACACTCAGCAAGGAGTCTGCTTGAGATTCTCTCTTCCTCTCCCTCCCCCTACTGACACACTCTTTTTCAAATTAATTAATTAATTAAAAGAAAATAATAACTTTCACTAGTTTAGTCAGTTTATCCTATTAAATAGCCTGTAAATATTTGGCAATATTTACCTAATCATACTTTCCAGGCATTTCAAACCATAGTTATAAGTACAATATGTGTTTTTTTTCAAGTATTAAAAATACCCTATAGGTCAAACTTACAATCAAAGAAGTAAAACCTTCCAAAGCAGTTAACTAAGACTTGTATGTGTAATAAATCCAATTTAGAAATGTCACTGATTAGGTCTTTAACTTGCTTTTAAATATCTTAAAACAAATGAAACATATACAAGGTGTCAAACTGGTTACAAACCTTTACTAAGTTTATATAAAAACACAGCTTACACAAAACTACAAATACTATGTTACATAAAGCTGGATGTACCAATAGAGATAGAATATTATCTATTAATGTTATTGGAAACTTATATTTTTTCTAGTATACATCATATTATTTGCCCCCTTTTAAATATCATTATGTATCCTGTGACTTTACTGAATTTGTGTATCAGTTCTAACAATTTTTTGGTGGAGTCTTGGATTTTCTATGTAGAGTATCATGTCATCTTCAAATAGTGAACATTTGATATCTCCCTTGCTGATTTGGATGCCTTTTATTTCTTTTTGTCTTCTGATTGCTGTGGCTAGGACTTCTGGTACTATGTTAAATAAGAGTGGTGGGAGTGGACATCCTTGACATGTTCCTGACCATAGAGGAAAAGCTCTCAGTTTTTCCACCATTGAGAGTGATATTAGCTGTGGGTTTTTCATATATGGACTTCATTATGTTGATGTACATTCCCTCTAAACCTACCTTGTTGAGGGTTTTTATCATGAACGGATGTTATACTATGTCACATGGTTTTTCTGCATCTAATTAAATGATCATATAATTCTTTTCTTTTGTGGTGTATAATGTTGATTGATATGTGAATATTGAACCACTCTTGCAAAAATCGACAACACGAGAAACAACAGGTGTTGATGGGGATATGGAGAAAGGGAGCCCCTCTTGCACTGTTTGTGGGAATGCAAACTGGTGCAGCCACTCTAGAAAATGGTATGGAGTTTCCTCAAAAAGTTTAAGATGGAACTACTCTGTGATCTGCTAGGCATTTACCCAAAGAATACAAAAATACTAATTCAAAGGAATACTTGCACCATGTTTATAGCAGTATTATCTATAATAGCCAAATTATATATATATTATAATAGCCAAATTATGTAAACAGCCTGGATGTTGTCCATTGACTGATGAATGGATAAAGATGTGATACACACACACACACACACACACACACACACACACATATATAGAATATTATTACTAAGCCATCAAAAAGAATGAAATCTTGTCATTTGCAATAACATAGATGGAGTTGGAGAGTATATTGCTAAATGAAATAAATCAATCAGGGAAAGCCAAATACTATATGATTTTACTCATATGTGGAATTTAAGAAACAAACAAAGGGGGAATAAGAGAGAGAGAGAGAGGCAAACCAGGAAACAGGCTCTTAACCATAGAGAACAAATTGATGTTTACCAGAGGGGAACTGGGTGGGGGATGGGTTAAACAGGTGATGGGGATCAAGGTGTACACTGGTTTTGAATACCATCTGTTGTATAGAAATGTTGAATAAATATATTATACACCTGATATTACACTTACATCAACTGGTATTTAAATAAAAACTTAAAAAATAAATCATTAGGGTCTTATGACTTTTCACAAAATTCTATTTTCTTTAGAAAATGACATCTTCACAACTTGGTAAAGAAGAACCTCTCTTGAACTAGTTCTGGCTCTTTCAATGTCTGTGACAATATTTCTGCTCTCTGGCAATAGATATGCTCTCTGCTTATCTTGGACTTCACTACTCCAATGCAGTCAATCAATACATTAAGTAATTAATTGAATTAATTCAATATATTCAAAAATTCAATATAAATATGAGCATTGGTTGTGGGTGACAGTGCTTATAGATGACTATAATAAAGGTTCTAGAAAGATATATCTGTTTTAAAGGTCATATATTTGCTTTGATTTACTAAGTACAACATAACCCCTAATGATTAAATACTTGCTTATCAGATATTGACAAAAATATTTTCAATCTATTTTCTTTGATTTCTCCTTTCTGTTATATATTACATTTTTAACACATTTTAATGGGCCATATTATATGAGGTCAAGCCAAATGTGTCCCTAAATTATTGTACTGTATAGCCTCTATGTAATTTTTTTTTTTAAGTAAGCTCCACACCTAGAATGGAGCCCAACTCGTGGCTTGAACTCATGACCCTGATGTCAAGACCTGTGCTGAGATCAAGAGTTAGACGCTTAACTGACTGAGCCACTCAGGCACCCCAAACCTCTCTATAATTTAAGTGAACTTTATTGGACATCTTTCTGTAATCCTTTATTGACTTCAATTGTAAGAGTGGAAAGAATTAGGACTGCTCATCTCTAAAATGCTTTAAGCTCTTATTCTAGAAACAGCAATACCATTAAAACATTCATGTTTTAGGCTCAAATAGAAAACATGCTTTCCATCTTTTTGACTGAATTGCCTTTCACCTGATAAGATAACAAAGAATTTGCACATAAAATAATAGAAACAGCAAGGAATTTCTTTTGGAGATGTTTTTTATTTGACACGGTGTTTCTAATTACTAAAAAGAAACATTTTCTACATGGTTAAAGATGCTTAGCAGTTTGTATGGCATCATAAATGAGCTAAAAGGAAAAGAGAATTAACTTTATCCTGTCATAGGACTATAAGGAAAGTGGTTCATGGAGGCTCAAGAGGGAAAGAGGTATGTGAAATGCACATCATTTTTGTTCCTTTCCATAATGTCGGCTTCACTTGTACACAAGATCTATGAATATTGATCCAGCTTTGTGCATCCTCAGTGATCTTGCCTTAAAATGTGGGGCTTAGTCATCAGCCTGTACAGCTTGGAGAAGAGGCAAGGCAAAACATGGCTTAGGAATTAGCATCTTTGTAAAAATATCCAAAATAATCACTCACAGTTGACAGAATTAAAGCATGCAAAGTTTTAGTAGCCTAAATCATACTTTAAAAATATTTGAGCCCAGTAGTTGATAATTTAAGTGAAGCTGATGAACCCTCTATCTAGATTTAAAAAAAATTCATTGGTAATTAATTATATGGAAAGTGTAAAAGAAGAGCCTAATATTTGATATTTGACTGTTTTTTTTGGTATTTGACTGTTAACATATTTTAAGCCTCACCCCTTTTCCCCTTCTGCCCCATATTTGGGTAAGCTAACAAAAACCCTGGATATCCCCTCTTTCGGAGCCAGTGGGCAAGAATCGTTGCTGCACATTGGGAACCTCATCTTGATCGCACCATAAAAACTCTACCAGCCTTTCCTTGTTTTTTTAAGCTATTTTTGGACCTGCTTGAGAGGCCCATTCTCTATCTCCCCCAACGTAATCATTATATAAGCAGTAAACATTTTCATACCTCTCGCTATTGTGGTTTTATTAGTCTCAGTATCTGAACCACATTTTGGTGGAGGTCCATTCTGTTCACATAGGATGACTGTGGTAGAAAGCACACTTGTCAGAGAGATTTTTATGGCTATAGGAGTTGGGCTCTAATAAAATAAAACAATTATAAACTACTCAATGAAATTGTTTAATGGAAACCATAGGATACATTGGGAATCTAGATTGAGAGACATCCCTTTTTTTAGAAACCCTTTCTTAAAAGTGGATTAATAATTATGGGTACACAGCAAGGATCATTGGCCAACTTAAAGCTAATTATTTCGGGGTGCCTGTGTGGCTTAGTCGGTTAAGTAACTGACTTTTTGTTTCACCTGAGGTCATGATCTCAGAATCATGGGATTGATCAGGCTTCATGCTGAGCACAGATTCTGCTTGAGATTCTCTCCTTTTCCCTCTCCCTGCCCCTCCGCCTCTCTCCCCACTCATGCACAAGTGCTCTCTCTCTTTCTCTCTCTAAAATAAGTCAAGTCTTTAAAAAAGGCTAATCCTCTATTTCAAAGCTTCTTATAAACAATAGACATTTTAAATTTGCTTATAGCTATAATTATTCTGTGGAGATTACAAGATACATTACAGGGTATATATTATATATCTGAAATTTGTGAAATCCTTGCACCTGCCTTGGCCTTTCTTAAAACACCCATTACCGAAAAATCGAGTGAAGATGTTTGGAAGGCTTAAATCTCCTGCAATGTGTTAATGCATTTATCCTGTTTCAGGTCTTGTTTTTATTGTCCAGTGTTCCACCAATTATAAATTCCAAGTCTAAAGGAAACACAAACTGTGGGATCTAGAAAGATGTCTAATCTCTTTTTAGAGATGAGCCCCCAACACACGAAATCACCTGCCCTGTTTCACAAAGCCAGTTAGTGATAGAGCTAGGACTGCTGTCTGGCTTCTCCGGGGCTATTTGTCTTCCCTATAACAATTCCTCTACTTCATCCCCAACATTATCACACACTCAGCCTTCATGCCTCGCAGTGAATAGAAGACCGGAGGTGAACTGCTCATTTTGTCCTTACATATCTCAGGCAGACACAGATATTGAAATCTCAGTATAGCTTTTGAGGCCTGAGAGATTTCATCCATTTTCTCTGACTGAAGACATAAGTAGCCATTTCCCGCATGCATAGTTGAGGTGGTGGAAGCTGACTGTGAACATAGAAGAGGGCAAAGGCTACAGAAATACTTCTGTGTCTAAGAGAAAGCCAAGTCCAGGTGAATCTTTCCTTTCTCTGTCAGATAAATTAAACCAGAGCTGTTAAAAACATAGCTCCTTAAAAAAAATATATGGCTCCTTGTGCAGAAGTCTAAAAACAAAAACCTCCAGGTCTTAGAAATATAGTTTTTTGGTATGTTCATTTTGATGGTAACATGCTACAGTATGAGAAGCCTTCTTTTTTTCCCTTAAAAATAAAAATTTTAAAATCCCCATCTTCACTGAAAAATCAAAGGACTTTTTTTTAAAGATTTCATCTATTTATTTGGCAGACAGAGACCACAAGTAGGCAAGAGAGGCAGGCAGGGAGAGAGAGGAGGAAGCAGGCTCTCCGCAGAGCGCAGAGCCCGATGTGGGGCTCGATCCCAGGACCCTGGGATCATGACCTGAGCCGAAAGCAGAGGCTTTAACCCACTGAGCCACCCAGGCGCCCCAAAAAATCAAAGGACTTTTGATTCACTACCAATGACATTAGTTTCTGTTAATGGCTAATTTTATTTATTCTGGCCATAATAAACAGAGACACTAGAAGCAATAATACAGATAATAAGATAATATGCCAAGTGTGGTGTTAACCTTTTCATAGCTATCATTATCTATTATTCCATTGGTCTCTCCCTAATAAATCTCCCTATAATGAAGAAGTCATTATTCTCCCAATTTTATTTTATAAATAAATTTATAAATTTATTTTATAAGTAAATTATAAATAACAATATTCTGAGTCCCACAGAAATTACAGTTTATGTTAGAATCTGGCTACAGAACCAGGGAGGCTGGCTCTGGATCTCAGGGCTCCAATATTTGTGAATTCTCTCTGCCTGCTTTAATATCCTGCCAGTCTTGTTTACTATTTTAACTCCAAGATCTCGCATCATACCCAATACATAACATAGGCTCAATAGTTTTGTGCTACATGAAAAGATGAACGGACAGCTATCGTTGGTTTTCTGCCTGAACTGAACAAAGAAGCCAAACCTCACTTTGCAGGCAGCTGTAATTGAGATTAATGCAAGAATCCGGTGTTTGTTAACGTACCTGAGAAAGACAATACATGTACTCGGGTGAGGCAGATGGTGTAATGCAATTCACCCTGAAACCATTATCGGCCTAGGTTGGCTGTTGAGAAGTTTGCATAGTTCCAAGACGATGCATTAAAAAAACACCCTCCATTTGATTGTTTTAGTTAGAATTCTATCAGTTCTCCTACCTCCTGCCACATCCACACCACAGAATATTAGAAAGGCACTCTCCAGGGCTCCTGGGTGGCCTAGTTTGTTAAGCATCTGATTCTTAAATTTGGCTCAGGTCATGATCTCAGAGTCCTGAGATCCAGCCCCACATCAGGCTCTGCACTAGTCAGGGAGCCTGCAGAAGATTCTCTCTCTCCCTCTGCCCTCCCAACCCCTGTCCACCTGTTGACACAGCCTCTCTCTCTCTCTTTAAAAAAAAAAAAGAAGAAGAAGAAGAAGAAGAAGAAAAGACAGTCTCCTTGCTTGTGCCTCAATATCAATGCTGTTTTAACATGAAAATGCAATTAACTTATTCTGCTCCTGTGAAGGGATCAGACTTCTAGGAGTTTAAACAAATTAATAAATTTGTTGATTAGGAAAGAGAATTTACCAGCTTTCTCTGGTATTAAAAATATTTGGTATTTCTTCTTTTGTATTCCTCTTTGGTATTTCTTTCTCTCTTTCTCTGGTAATAAAAATATTAAAAATAAAAAAAAAATTTATTCAGTATGATACATACAGAGAGCTGTGTTGTTATTTTTGTCTACTGGTTAATGGGAACGAGAAGGGTGATTGCCAGCTGTTCTCCATCATCTGTGGTGATAAGAGGAAATAAGCTCTAGCTCTCTAACATGAAGTCATGAGGTTCATCACAGGGAATCTCAACTTTTCTATGGAGTTTTTAAGCCTTTGGAATGGATTGGTGAGGGGGTCTACGTGGCTCAGGTCATGATCCCTGGATCCTGGAATTGAGCCCCACATTGGGCTCCCTGCTCAGTGGGGAGTCTGCTTCTCCTTTTCCCTCCTTTCCTCCCCCCCCATTCATTCTCTCTCAAATAAAGAAATAAAATCTTCAAAAAAAGAAAAAAAAAAAGGAATGGATTGGTCAGGGAGTTGGAAACTTTTGCCAGGTAAGGAAAATGTCTTTTTTTTTTTTTTTTCCTAAGGTATCACACAAGAGGTATTCCTTTTCTGGAATAGCAATCTTCTGCTTCAACTCCTCCCACCCTCTTGTTTATACCTCAGTAGTTAGTTCTCAGATGCACAGAGAAAAATGAAATCCTTTAGGGAGCTCTTAAAAATTCCAAGGTCTATGCCATTTCCCAAACCAATTAAATCAGAAATTCTTGGGAAGGGACCCGGTCACCAGGACTTTGTAAAGCTCCCCTGGTGATTCTACACAGAACTGTAAACCAAGGGAAGCTGCAATAAGAGGACTTTCCCCTAAACCAACTTTGGGGACTAAAGATTGTGATAAAGACATTTCCACTGAGCTATGAGCCTGCATATAAGGCCATGAGTAACCCTGTGGACTGCAAGAGCTCCAAAGCCTACTGAAGAAAGTTACAAGAGAAACCACTTCTTTTTTAAAAGTTGATTATGGTCAGTATAAAAACATACCAGGAGCAAACTGTCCAAGGTCTGTGACCCCCTAAGAAATTTGGGCTAATGTCAATGGATTTATTGGGTCAATATTGTTCCTCAAACATAAAACAGGATTTGAGGTTCAGCAGCCATCCAGCACCAATTTCCACCAAAACCAACCAGTCTTGAGCTGACAGTCCAAGTATGAGTTAAACCTACTAGTTATCTTTTTTTAAATTTTATTTCTTTTCAGTGTTCCAGAATTCATTGTTTGCTCCATGCAATACATGCCCTCCATAATACCCACCACCAGGCTCACCCAACCCCCGACTCCCCTCTCTTCCAAAATGCTTAGTTTGTTTCTCAGAGTCCACAGTCCCTCATGTTTTCCTGTGAAATTCTGTGGCATTTTCCAAGTATTAGTTAAACATACTAGTCATTTTTTCCTGTGAAATTCTGTGGCATTTTCCTTTGTCAGTCTCACACTTGCCTTAAGTCTGGGACACAGACTTCACAGATGCTGTTCTTCGTCTTACGAAACTATATATGAGTAAAATTTCAGTATTTTAAACTAATTGTCTCTGGTTTAATTTTTTAATGTGCTTCCCTCCTCTGTCTTTTTTAACTTTTTATTTTAAGATATTTTTAGTTTTTTATTGTGGTACAATGTACAAAACATACAATTATCCATTTTAAAACCATTTTTCAAGTTTAGAGTTTAGTGGCATTAAGTACATTCACATAGTTCTGCAACAATGACTACCATCCAGAACTGTTTTGCTATCCCATATTAAAGCTCTGTGTCTATTAAATGATAACTTCTCATTACCTCCTCTTCCCAACCCCCAAGAAACACTACTTTACTTTCTGTAACTATTAATTTCACTCTTCTAGTTACTTTATATAATTTAATCATATATTTGTCCTTTGTCTCTATTTAATTCAGAATAATGTGTTCAAAGTTCACCCATGTTGTAGCATGTATCAGAATTTCTCCCTTCTTTTTCTTAAGGCTGCATCATATTATATTATTTGTATATATGAGATAATTATAGATTCACGTGCAGTTTAAGAAATACTGCAGAGATCAGGGTGCCTGGGTGGCTCAGTTGGTTAAGCAGCCAACTCTTGATTTCAGCTCAGGTTATGGTCTCAGGGTGGTGAGATTGAGCCCCACATAAGGCTCCACACTCAGGCTCAGGAGGGAGTCTGTTGGAAGTTTCTCTTCTGCCCCTGCCCCTCAGCGATCAGGCATGCTCTCTTTCTCTCTCAAATAAATAAATAAATAAATAAATAAATCTCTAAAAAGAAAAAAAAATCCTACAGAGATCATGTATAACCTTTATTTAATTTTCGCCAAGGCTAACATTTGCTATACTTTAGTACAATATTACAACCAGGAAATTAATTCGAAAAAATCCATTGACTTTATTCAAATTTCACCACCTTACTCATACTCATCTCTGTATGTGTGTGTGAGAGTGTGTGTGAAAGAGAGAGAGAATATGCAAGTTTTATAACATGTGAACACTTGGTGTGACCAACACCAGAGTTCCAACATAAGGATCCCTCATGCCACACTCTTAAATCCACAGCCATCTCTTGATGCTTCCTTCTCACTAACCCCTGGGGACCATTTTTAGTAAGTTCTCCATCTCTGGGATTTTGTTATTTCAAGAATGCTATGTAAATGGATTCATACAATATGTAACAATTTGAGACTGACCTTTTCTAGTCAGCATAATTTCCTGGTGATCCATCCAAGTTGTCACATGTATTAAGAGTTTGATCCTTTTTATTTTCAATAGTATTCTATGGTATGAATGTACCACATTTTGTTTAACTTTTCACGTGCTGAAGAGCATTTGAGTTTCGAGTTTGTGGTTATTTAGAATAAAACTGGTTTGAACATTTATGTGTGGGTTTTTATATGAATATAAATTTTCATTCTTGAAATAAAAGCCCAAGAGTTCAGTTGCTGGGTTGTATAGTAAATGTATGGCTAGTTTTGTTAGTAAATGACATATCTTTTCAGGGATAGCTGTATCATTTTCCATTCTCACCAGCAGTGTATATGAGATCTGGTTTCTCTTCATCCTTGCCAGCATTTGGTTTTACCACTTTTCCTGATTCTTATCCATTTTGATAAGTGTGTAGTGATATCAGACTGGTATTAAACTGAATTTTCCTAGTGGCTAATGATGTTCAACATCTTCTTGTGTGCTGATTTGCCATCTGTGTATTCTCTTTGGTGAAATGTCTGGTTTTCACTTCTTTTGACCATTTTTACATGGTTTTTCTGGTTTGGTTTTTACTTCTTAGTTTTTGTTTGTGTGTAAGATTTTATTTATTTACTTGAGAGAGAGAAGAGTGAGTGAGAAAGAGAAGGAGAGCACAGAGAGAGAGAGATGGAGAAGCAAACTCCCTGCTGAGCAGAAAACCAAACACAGGGCTTGATCCCAGGACCCTGAGATCATGACCTGAGCCAAAGACAGACACTTAACCAACTGAGCTATGCAGGCATCCCTAATTCTTAGTTTTGAGAGTTATTTTTATATTCCAGATAGAAGTTTTTGTCAGATTAAATGATTAAATGGGAATATTATGAAAACATCTATGCCCATCACTTTGATAAATTATATAAATGGACTAATTCCTAGAAAGGCATAATCTACCAAAACTCATACAAGAAGAAATAGATACTCTGAATAGCTTCATATTTATTAAATGTATTGAATCAATAATAACCTTTTAGGGGTACCTGGTGTCTCAGTCTGTTAAGCCTCCAGCTCTTGGTTTCAGCTCAGGTCATGATCTCACAGTTGTGGGATCAAGCCCCATGTCAAGCTCCGTGCTCAACATGGAGTCTGATGCAGATTCTCTCTCTCTTTCTCTCCCTCCCACTCACTCTCTCTCTCTCTCTCTCTCTCAAATAATAAATAAAATCTTTAAGTAATGATAATAACAGCAACAACAACATTTTATAACAAAAGACACCAGGGCCAGTTGAGTTCACTGGTGAATTCTACTGAACATTTAAAGAAGAAAGTATGCCAATTTCCTATAGACTCTTCCAGAAAATAGGAGCAGAGGGATACTTCCTAACTCATCTATAAAGTTAGGATTACCTAAACACCCTAACCATGCAAAGACTACAAATAAGGAAACTACAAACCATTATCTTTTATGAATATAGATGTAAAAATTCTCAACAATATATTGGCAAATTGAGTTCAACAATGTATGAAAGGTAATTATACACTATGATCAAGTTGAATTTATCTCAAGTATTCAGAGTCAATCACATTCAAAAATGACATCACAACAACACACCAACAGGGTAAAAAAGAAAAGTTCAACTAAAATTCAAAAGCCTTCGACTGAAGTTTTATTTTTGGGGGGTCCATTGGTGTGGGGTATGTGAAGATATACCCTCTAAGGTAAAAGATAAATTGTTGCATCTACCCCTTCTATAACAACAAATGCACATTGCTTATTGGGCTTCTTCAGATTTTAGAAGAAACATATTCTTCATTTAGGTGTGATACTAAGACATATTTGCTGAGTGACCCAAAAAAACTACGAGTTTTGAGTGGTATGCAGAACAAGAGAAGACTATGTCACAAGTCCAAGTTCTTCCACTTGGGCAATATGATCCAGCAGATCCAATGGTACTTGAAGTGTCAGTGGCCGATAGAGATGTCTGGAGCTTTGACAGATTGCTATATAGGTGAATCAGAGCACAAGAGCTTAAGATTTGGCTCAAAGCCCTCCCATTCCTGAAGATAACTATTCTCCTTTTGAGGAACAGCTTTTGGCCTGCTAATGGACCTTCAGAGGCTACACACTGATCTATGGATCACCAAATTACCATGAAAACTGAACTGCCCATCATGAACTTGGTGTTATGTGACAACAACTGAGCCATAAAGTTGTGTAGGTACAGCAACACTCCATCATCAAATGGAAGTGGTATATACAAGATCAGACCCAGCATGCCTGAAGATACAAGTAAGCTACATGAAGTAGCCCAAATGCCCATGGTATCCACTTTTGTTAGACTACCTTCTCTCTCCCATTCTGCACCTCTGGGTCAGTTTTCAGAGGAAGAGAGAAGTCTGGTCTGGTTTACAGATGGTTCTGTATGATACATGGCACCACCAGGAAGCTATGGCACTGCAACCCCTTTCTGAGATATCCCTGAAGGGCAGTGGCCAAGGGAAATCCTCCCAGTGGGAAGAACGTTGAGCAATACACCTCGTTTTTAAATTTGCTTAGACCAAGAAATAGCCAGATGTATGATTATATATTGATTCATGGACTTGACCAACAGTTTGGCAGGATGGTCAGGGACTTGTAATGAACATGATTGGGAAATTGGTGACAAGAAAGTCTGAGGAATATTTATGTAGATAGAACACTCTGAGTGGGCAAAAAATATGAAGATGTTTGTGTCCCATGTCAATGCCCACTAAAAGTTGACCTTAGCAGAGGAGGATTTTAGTAATTAACCAGATAGGATGGCTTATTTCATGGGTATCAGTCAGCCTCTTTGCCTAACCACCCTTGTCTTTGCCCTACAGATTCATGAGCAATGTATCCAAAGGCAGGGATGGAAATTGTGCACAGGCTCTGTAACATGGGCTTCCACTTATTAAGGCTGATCTGGCTGTACCTGCTGGTGAATGCCCAATCTGTCAGTAGCAGAGATCAACAGGAGTCTCTAATATGCCACAATTCTGTGTTGATCAACTAGTTCTCTGGTGGCTGGTTGAGTGCATTCAACCAGTTCTGTCAAAGGAGAAGTGTTTTGTTCTTACTGAAATAAGACAATATTCTGGAATTGGATTCCCTGCCTACAGTGCTTCTGCCAAAACTACCATCCATGGACTTACAGAATGCCTTGTCTACCACTATGGTATCCCACACAGCATTGCTTCTGATGAAGGAAATAATTTCGCTGCAAGAGAAGTGGCAATAGGCCTGTGCCTATGAAATTCTCTGGTTTCACCATGTTTTCCACAGTCTTGAAATAGCTGGCATGAAACAATGATGAAATGGCTTTTGAAGACTATTACAGTGCTGAATAGATGGAAGTACCTTACATAGCTGGGGCAGAATTTTTCAGAAGGCTATATGTCCTTTGAATCAGCATCTAATATCCTTCTCCTGTAGCTAGAATTCATGGGTCCAGAAATTCAGGGGTGGAAAAGGGAGTAGCATCATTCACCATTACCCCTAGTGAACTGCTAACAAAATTTTGCCTCCTAGTCTTTCAACTCTGTTTTCTGTTGGCCTAGAGATCATCATTCCAAAAGTAGAAATATTCTTCCAAGATACACAACAGTGTTTCCTGTGAACTTAAGACTATTGTCCATCTGCTTTGGGTTCCTCTTATCTTTGAATTAACAAGCACAGAAGGAAATTGCTGTGTTGACTGGGGTGATTGATCTTGATTACCGAATGGAAACTAGACTACTACTTGACAATGGAGGTAAAGAAGAATATATGTGGAATCCTTTAAGTTGTCTCTTATATTACCATACCCCATGATTCAAGTCAATGGAAAACTATAACACCTCAATCCAGGCAGGGCTGCTAGTGAACCAGACCCTTCAGGAATGAAGGTTTTGTTGCCCTATCAGGTAAAGAATTAGAGATGCTTTCCAAAGGCAAAGAGAATATGAAAAGAGTAGTAGATGAATCCAGTTATAAATACCAGCTACAACTATATTAGTGGTTACAGAAACAAAGGCAATTTTCACAAATATTTCCTCTTTAATTCTTATCAATATGTTTGTGTGTCTATATAATGTTTTTGTTTTTTTCCCTCTCATAGCCCCTCTCCTTCTGCCCCCCTCACCATCTCCCCTGGCTTGTGTACATGCTCTCTCTCTAAAAAAATTAATAAAAAATAAATAAAGGGGCGCCTAGGTGGCTCAGTGGGTTAAGCCTCTGCCTTCGGCTCAGGTCATGATCTCAGGGTCCTGGGATCGAGCCCTGCGTCAGGCTCTCTGCTCAGCAGGGAGCCTGCTTCCCCCTCTCAATCTTCCTGCCTCTCTGCCTACTTGTGATCTCTCTCTCTCTGTCAAATAAATAAATAAAATCTTAAAAATAAATAAATAAATAAATAAATAAATAAATAAAATTTATATGAAAAGTTAAAAAAAATTCAGAATGTCCCTCACAACCCTTAAGAAGAACAAATTTGGAGGATGGAAATTTCCTGAATTCAAGACATATTATAAAGTTACATTAATAAAGACAGTGTAGTATTGGGGAAAGAATAGACAGATAAATCAATGGAACAGAATGGAATCCAGATCCAACCACAGAAAAATGGTCAACTTATCTTTGATGAAGAAGCAAAGACAATTCAATGGAGAGAGGATGATCTTTTTGAACACTGTTGCCAGAAAAATAGGATGTCCACTGCAATCAGTCAGTCAATCAATCAATCAGTCTAGAATGGACTTTATACCTTTCACCAGCATTGACTTAAAATAGAT
>PISX010021761.1:0-12241 GCA_004024625.1 Mellivora capensis
AAAAACCCTTATGTGAATACAAAAAATAAAGTTAAATACTATGAAGGATAAAATATGACTATAATAATGAAGGTTCAAAAATATTATTATTTTTTTGGAAAGGTATTATTAAGATAAACTAGTTAAAAATGTTAAAAAAGAAAAGGGTAAAAGTTAAAAAAAATTTAGCAGAAAAAGAAAAAAAGAAAAAAATTAAAGAAAAAATTAAATTAACTGCAAGACTAAAGAATCATGGGGAGAAAGCCATGAATTCCACGCTTTGCTTTCTCCTCCTCTGGAATTCCACTGCTCTCCTGGTTAAGTGAACTTGGTCTTGGCTGGCTTTCTTGTTGATCTTCTGGGGGAGGGGCCTGTTGTAGTGATTCTCAAGTGTCTTTGCCCGAGGTAGAGTTGCACCGCCCTTACCAGGGGCTGGGCTAAGTAATCCGCTCGGGTTCGCTTTCGGGAGCTTTTGTTCCCTGAGCGCTTTCCGTAGAATTCCGGAGGACCGGAATGAAGATGGCGGCCTCCCAGTCTCCAGCCCAGAGGAGCCGAGAGTTCGGGGCCCCACTCCTCAGTGTGCCCTCAGAGAAAAGCCCCAATCACTCCCGTCTCCCTGGCCTCCAGCCGCACTCCGAGCTCACCCAGCCTGCGGCCGGTTCAAGGTAACCCCGAGCTGAGAGCTCACTCCTCGGCTCTGTCTCTGTAGCCAGCTTCCCCGCTCCGATACCTGCGAGCTCTGCGACACTCAGACAACCCCGATCCTTCTGTGACCCTGCGGGACCTGGGGCCACGCTGACCCCGCGTGGGCTTCACCCCGGTTTAGCCTCTGGAGCGATGTCCCTCCGTGGAGCAGACTTTTAAAAGTCCCGATTTAGTGCTCCGTTGCTCCGCTGCTTGCCAGGAGCCGGCCCCTCCCCCGCAGTCTATCCTCCGGTCGCTTTCCATTCACTTCTCCGCCGGTCCTACCTTTCAGAAAGTGGTCTATTTTCTGTTTCCAGAGTTGCTGTTCTTCCTCTCTTCGATCTCCCGTTGGATTTGTAGGTGTTCGCAATGGTTTGATAAGCTATCTAGCTGATCTCCTGCTACCCGATGTAGTCTCAGCTGATAGTTCTCCACCATCTTGACTCCTCCTATTTCTTATACTCTTGAACTGGGGCCAGATGAGACTTTGGGTGACACCAGAAGGTTCCCAGGCTTCCTTCACTATGATCCTTCTTCTCGCCTACAGCCTGCCCCTCACACACGCACGCACGCAGCCGGATCATGCTCACCCTCCACTCCTTTGCCCACCGGAAACCGTTCACACGCAAAGCTTATCAATTCTATGCCCTGCTTTTAGTGCCAGCAGCTGGGCCCTCAAAGCCATATTTTGACTGACTCGCTGTAGGCAGCAATCTGGGGACCAAGAGGGAGCCAGCCTGAGGCCATAGATTAACACACACAGAAGGCAAAAGGAAGAGATAGTAAGTCATCCTTAATAATTCCTTTGAGCTTTTGACTCATCCAGTGCAGGAATACAACCTACCCTTGGACCTCTTGTATTTGAGCTAAAGGTTTTTATTGTTTATAAAGCCAATGTGAGTTGAGCTTCCTATTGCAGAAAGCTTCCTAATGGATATACTTAATGTTCTGTCTCCTTGGAAATCTTGGTATTTGTTAATTCATGTTAATTCAGATCTTTTTATTCTAGTTTAAATGATGAAACACTCAAAATATATTTAATGTTAGCGGAGATATTTTAGAACATTAAACACGGTGTGTGATTTTTTAACCTCTAATAAATGCATCACAGACCAATTCTTAATTTAAAATAAAAAGAATAAAGCAAGAGCCAGCAAACTTTTTCCATAAAAGACAAGATTGCAAGAATTTTTGACTTTGTGCATATGGTCTCTATGCAGCTGAGCCATTGTAATCTGCTATTTCAGTGTGAAACTAAACAAATGGTTATAGCTGCATTCCAGTAAAACTTTATTAACAAAAGAGGTAGCCAGGTTTGGGATTTGGCCCTGTGGATGTAGTTTACAGACCCTTGGAATTAAACAAGAACAAAAACAAAAACTCTCCTACCTGAGGTAAAATGTTCACTTAATGGCAAGAACTATCATATTTCTGTGCCATCTTCTTTATACACCCTTATGTGTATACTTTTATAGCCTATAATAGATAATAATTTCACTCTTTCTTTTCTTTGCCTTTGTTTTTGTTTGGCTGAACAATGCTAAAAGGTCAAACATCTGTGGGCTGATACATGTTTGCTGCCCACCCACTGTCCTTAGTGCTTTATAAACTGGGACTCCACTTCTTTCTTTTTTTAGGAGGGGGACTCAACTGCTACCTAAAGGAGCTGGATATTTATGAAATTGTGTAACTCAAAAATAGAGGAGGAAGGAGATCCAAAGAAAAGACCCCCAAAAAAGAAGCTTTAAACTTATAAATCTAAATGAACAGTTACTCAGTTTACCCTTCTTAAAACACAAGGCCAATAGTATCTTGAAATGTTAATATTTCTTAAAAATTATATAACTGTATATTGTTTTATAGCTTATGAAGTTATTGGTTTGAGTCTCACAATGACTCTGTAAGCATGAAAGTATTAGTCCCATTTATATATAAGGAAATGGAGGCACAATGAGTTTAAGGATCCTGTTTTTTATTTTACTCTTCTGGTAAGTGATAAGCTGGGAAATACATTCTAATTTTCTGGCTCCAAATCTAGGCCTCTTCCAATTAAAATTGGACGAAACAAACATTATCAAATCAAAAGATTCAAACACAAATAAGGTTACCTCATAAGGTACTCAACTACACACTGGTACCTAACAGAGAAGAATAAAATTTGTTTTAACTCCATTTTCCCATTTACAAATGAGCTTGACGAAGCCCAAGTCATCATTTGGGTGAGGACGGTTACAGAGAATAGGAGGAAGATTTCAACTTCCTTAAGAAGGTGTAGGGAGAGGATGAAAGGATGGTGAGGAAGCAGGTCATGCAAGAGAATGTGGCTCTACCGTCGCCAAACTGTGGAAAGAATAAGATGCCCTTCAATGGACGAATGGATAAGGAAGATGTGGTCCATATACACTATGGAGTATTATGCCTCCATCAGAAAGGATGAATATGCAACTTTTGTAGCAACATGGGCGGGACTGGAAGAGATTATGCTGAGTGAAATAAGTCAAGCAGAGAGAGTCAATTATCATATGGTTTCACTTATTTGCAGAGATAACAAACACGGAGGATATAGGGAGATGGAGAGGAGAAGGGAGTTGAGGGAAATTGGAGGGGGAGATGAACCATGAGAGACTATGGACTCTGAAAAACAACCTGAGGGTTTTGAAGGGGCGGGAGGTGGAAGGTTGGGGGAGCCAGGTGGTGGGTATTATGGAGGGCACGCATTGCATGGAGCACTGGGTGTGGTACAAAAACAATGAATTCTGTTACGCTGAAAAGAAATTTAAAAAAAGAGAATGTGGCTCTAAAATAAAGAGGAAACCCAAATATTACATATTTCTCATAAGCATATGGATAATAGGAGTTTGTAAGATAATACTAGTTTTCTACAGGTGTTTAAAAATCACAATCAATGATCTATGCCTCATGTCATGTATTTTCCCATTAACATAGGTTTTGTAAAGGTGATTTTTTTTTTTTTAAGATTTATTGACAGAGAGAACGCATGCAGGTGGGAGGAGGGGCAGAGGGAGAGAATTTTCAGGCAGACTCCATGGATCTTGACCCAGGGCTCATTCCCAGGACTCATGAGATAGTGACCTGAGCCAAAACCGGGAGTCAGCCACTTAACTGAATGAGCCACCCAAGGTGATGATTTAATCTATGTATTAGTGAGGGAATTATTAATAAATTCAGCATCCTTAAGAAGTTCTACAACAGAATTTTATATAATTTACCTTGTTAAAAATCTGTGAAGAGTTTAATTCCTCTTTAAATTTCAATGTTAGAGGGCCACAGCCTATTTGAATACTCTTCTGTAGGGACTGAAAAATTGAGAATCAAATGCTGATCTAAATAACTGATCTAAACCTTCAGTCTAGTATGTTGGGAAAGGAGTTTATCTGTACTGTCTCCTTGTAAACTTTGAGAGAGTAAGAATCTCAAGAAATTTGGATGCATATGGAAGGGTGAAATATATTCCTTGTATTTACTAAGGGATATTGAAATGTATTTCAAAACTATTTTCTTTCTAATGCATCTGTCTAAGCATATGATCTTCTAATTAAAGAAACATTGAAGAAGAAGTTTGAAAACTAGACTTTGGCCTTGGCTGTGCATACATAGTTGTATAGTCCTAGAAGATTTTTGTCTCTAGTCCATTCTTTACTTTCTCTGTCCAGTAACAAGTTTCATGTCTCTTTTCACACAGGACCAATTTTGTTTTTCAGAACTATAGGCATAGTGTTGAAAGCCTATGAGGTTTCTGAGGTTCTAGAAACAATTTGGAAAATCTTGTATTGGTTCCAAGAAAAACCCCTAATATAACACTGTATGTTAATTACATTTCAATTTAAAAAAGACAAAAGGAAACTTGAAAATTTGAAATTCTAAATATCTAAGTAAACTCTTGTCTTCATGAGGGTTCTTTTTGAAGCTTGAACCATTGGAACATCCTTTACCCCATAAGGTCTACCATCATTGCACCCTAAAGAGGATCCCCACTATCATTTCCTCAGCCAGTATGAATTAGCTTTTATGCCAGACAAGACCCTCCCTCCACTCTTAAAACCAAGATCTTGATAAATGCCTGGAATGCAGTGAGAAAACCATGTCCAAAACTGGACTCATAATAGTTTACAGCCATTTCTGACACCAAGACGACTTGGGCAAAAAAGAATGTCTGAGGTCATCTTCTGACTATGACTAGCAACTTGGTAACCTTCCTTTACTCACTATATATGCAGTGAAACCCAACGTTTTTTTCTTTGTTTTTAAAGTATCTAAAGTTCTTTGCAGTTTGGCCTTTGTTTACCTGTCAAGCCATGTTTCCTATATTTCATTAATTTTTGCTCTAGTTATTTGCACCTAACACCTTAATGTTTACATGCTACTCTGTGTGTTTTTTATTTTGGTACTTGTCTCTCCCACCCCTACTTTTGCCTGTTGAGCCTTCCTGTACCTGGGGCATGTGCCCCTCCTCTTTGTTCTTATAGATTCTGAGCATAGCTCTTTCACAGTAGTCCCCATATAGTTTTATAAGGGTCTCCTCTTCTAGAATATAAGCTTTTGGAGAGCATAACCTTTGACTAATGCATCTCTATCACCAGCATTTAACATAGTATCAGGATATATGTGTTCATAATATATTGGTTGAGTTGGTAATACATAGGCAGATCTGCATTATTGAATTACTGTGAGAATGAACTAAAAACCAAGAACTTTGAAAATTATCATCATTTGTCTCTGATTATATATATGTGTATATATACACATAAGTGTGTATACACACACACACACATATATATATATATATAGAGAGAGAGAGAGAGAGACAAAGAGAGAAAGAAATGTTATATTTTGGATTGTATTAGCATTTTGTGCAGAAAGAAATCAAATTTATGTGGCAGAACTCAAAAATCTTGTAAAAGACTAGACACACACTCCCCTGAGGTTGACTTTTGTGAGGGAGATTCATGTCAGTGAGACAAATCCAAACAAGATGGGGCCCCAGGAAACGGTGCAGAGAAACCCTAAAAAAGATCTAGCTCTGTAACTGGGAAGGTCTGATTGCTGCTGCTTCTAGAGCCAGGTTAGAAGCACCCATTATTGTGTTTTGAGCTCTGACTGGAATTCTACAGACTCCAATGCCCCAAGTTCTGCAGGATGACTCACATTTTCTGTTTTGCCTGTAAAATAATGGATGGTATTTTTTTTTCAAAGTCCTATAATCCTTCCCTAAATGAAAACTTATAAAGAAGCCCAATATAGCAACATTTAAACATACATAAGCCTTTCCACCTTAAAAAGAAAAGATGTTCCCTTGACTCCCACATCCTCATCCAGTTACTGCTCTGCCTCTCTCCTCCCCTTCACAGCCAAAACTCTGAAATGGTTTTCAATATTCACTGTTTCTACTTCCTCACCTCCCACTCATCTTTCACTCCATTCAGGCTTCCACCCCCCCATTCCACCCAAAGAGCTTTCATTAAGTTCACTAGTGGCCTCCCTGTCACCAAATCCAATGGATGGTTCAGTCCTCATCTTACCTCTCCTTAAGCACTATTTTATATTGTTGACAATTCCTTTTCTCTTTGGTTATAGTTTCCACATTTCTACCCTTATCTTCCACAATGTCACACTATCTTGATTTTACTCCTATTTTTCTGGCCACTGGTTTCTCTGTCTAATTTGCAGGATCTTCTACCTCTAACCACCCATTAAGTGTTGGCTGTAATTTTTTCTCACTCTATATTTGTTCCTCGGGGAATTTCACAAATCTACACAGCTTGGATTCCTACCTCAAATGACTCAACACAGGTCCCTATGCGGAGCTCTCAACTGCCTATATAACATCCCTACCTAGAGATCTTAAAGGCATATTACAGACATCATGTCTAATACTAAACTTGAAATCTATCTTCTCCACAGAAACCTGTGCTCTCTAAAAGTGAATGATACCTCCAGCCTCTCAGTGTATAAACTAAAAACCTAGGAGTCATTTCTGACATGTTCTTCTCTCTTGTCCCATATATCCAATCTGACAACAGGTCTTACATATTGTCTTATGATATTTCTCAAGTCAATCTCTTTTTGTCCATATTCTTGTTGCTATCCCAAAGTTAGCTCTAGCTACCATCATATGCCATATGAACTCCCCTAATAGACTTCTCCCTGGATCCTACATCCAACCTAGAACTAACAGGTGGAAAAAATCTTTTCATGATGTTAATATAGAAAGATGTAAAAATCCTTACCAGAACACTTGCAAATATAATTAAACAATATATATAAAAAGAATAGTAACCATGACCACATGGGGCTTACTCCAGGAATGCAATGCTGATTCACCTCTCTCCCCTGGATTATAAACTACTTAAATGCATACACTTGGCCTCACTTATCTTCTTGTTGCCACCACAACTCCATCACCACCACCACCACCACCATCTTGAAATACACAAACTTACATATAAATAGATACTCAGGAAGCACTCTATGAATTCGAATTTTTTTTAGGTCCTTGGAACCTTTGGGAGTTTGTCTTAGTGCCATTATGGTTAGAAATAACAGAGTCCAACTTAAAGTAACTTAAACAACAACAACAAAAAGGAACAAATTTCATTGGAAATTTATGGATTATTTTATGGAAGTCAAGAATATGTAAGTCCTTCAAGGGGTAGAGCCAGATCCTGGGAAATTATTAAGAGCACAACTGCTCTCTACTGATATATCCCCTCTGCTTTTCCACAGAGGTGCTTGCTTCATTCTTACTTTCTGCTGAATGGCTTGCTCTTTTTCTCTATAAACATGACAAGAAGAAGATAAATTTGCTTTTACTCTAAGGTTTAATCTTTTTTCTATTGATCAACTCAGCCTAACTGGTCATCTATTTGTATCTACTGGTCCTGTCAGAAAGTCTGCTTCCTGTTCCTTTTTGGATAATTTCTTTTTTCTCTCCACTTTTATTCTTTATGTTTTATAGTTTCATTATGATGTGCCTGAGTGTGGGTTTGCTTTTATTTTTTGTTTGCTTGGGACTTGGTGTACTTCTTAATCTAAAGATTAAATCATATATTTCTTCTGGAAAATTCTCAGACACTATCTCCTCCAAAATTGTCATTTCCACCCCCTACCTGGTTCTCTTTTCTCTACCCTATTTATACTAACGTCAATGTTTCTCCTTCTATCATTCATGTCTCTTAACTTCTCCCTTACATTTTCTATCTCTTATACTATATTATGGGTGATTCACATCTATTTTTTATTTACTAATTATTAATATATGTCTAGTATTTAACCTATAAAGGCTGTGGTTTTTTTGTTTGTTTGATTGGTTTTCAATAACTATATTTTTTTTCATCGCTAGCCCAATTTGTCCTTTTCTTCTTTTTATAATTTACTACAGAGATGACAAATATCAGTATTAGATTCAATCTTATAAAACCACAACATCTAGTTGGGGCAAATCTATTTATTCTGGTAAATTAAAGGGCACTAATTACACAGTGAATGTAAATGAACTAACATGAAACCATACCTCTACCTTTGCTACAATGATGACTTGGTTGGGCCTTTCAGTCTGTGCATGTTTCCAAAAATTACATAACCAGTGAAATCTAATTAAGAGGAATGTTTTGAAGTGTTAACTCACCAGAGTGCCTTGAAGCTAACAAATGATACGCATGCCACGTTATTTATAAAGTAGTTACAGTCTAATTCACAAAAGATACCCGCACTTCATCTTCCTAAAAAGGAATGAGAAATTAAGAAATTATTTGGGGGTGCCTAGGTGGCTCAGTTGTTGGGCATCTGCCTTCAGCTCAGGTCATGATCCCAGCGTCCTAGGATCAAGCCCCGCATCGGGCTCCCTGCTCGGTGGGAAGCCTGCTTCTCTCTCTCCTAGTCTCCCTATTTGTGCTCCCTCTCTCACTGTGTCTCTCTCTGTCAAATAAATAAATAAAATCTTAAAAAAAAAAGAAAGAAAGAAATTATTTGAATTGATACTTGGTCAAGTGGTAGTGCTGAGAAGGGATGCTAGCTTGGTAGTAGAGGGACTCTAGTGGGGCAGATGGTTTGGTTACAGAAGTCAACAATAATCATGATTACTTGTAAACAGAATAGCAAGACAATTTCTGATTTGTAAACTTAGGTATATTATAAGTAAATGAAAAAGGTAATAATCACACATTAAGGGGTGCCTGGGTGGCTCAGTGGGTTAAATCCTCTGCCTTCGGCTCAGGTCATGATCCCGGGGTCCTGGGATCGAGCCCCATATCGGGCTCTCTGCTCAGCGGAAATCCTGCTTCCCCCTCTCTCTGCCTGCCTCTCTGTCTACTTATGATTTCTGTCAAAAAAAAAATCTTTTTTTTTTTTAAAGATTTTATTTATTTATTTGACAGACAGAGATGACAAGTAGGCAGAGAAGCAGGCAGAGAGAGAGGAGAAAGCAGGCTCCCTGCTCAGCAGAGAGCCCGATGTGGGGGTCGATCCCAGGACCCCGGGATCATGACCTGAGCCGAAGGCAGAGGCTTTAACCCACTGAGCCACCCAGGCGCCCCTCAAAAAAAAAATCTTAAAAAAAATAATCACACATTAAGATTCATAAATACATAAAAAGTTAACTATATGAGAACTGTTTATAGCTGACATTTCACAAAACAAGGCACCAAGCATTTTTCTTCCCATAGATTTATTTTAATATCACTCTAGTGGCCATTTCAAAAAATTCCTCCACTCTACCTAGAGTTTTGCTGAACACTCCATGCACCCAAAATGGCCACTCCCATTTGTCCTGTCTCTAGAAACTTAACAGGATTTATCAACTGCTGCTTCATCCTAACTAGTTCTCACCTCATGTACTCATCCTCCAAGAGACAATTTTTGTTCCTAAACTAGCATGATGTACACATCGGTATAGAAATGTTTAACTTCCAGGTTCCATTTTTTCTGGGGGGTTTCCTATACTACCAACATAACTGATGAAGAAAGACATTAACATAACATCAGTGTCTCAGTAGAAAAGTGAATTCAGGTCATCATGACCTTCTTGACTAGCTGTGCTCCCAGAAAGCTAACCTCACTTCAATGTCAGCCATGTATTTCTCTGGGTACTTGTCCCTATTAAGATTATCAGCCAGCTAGTCTTATCCTAGGCTCCATAATGATGATCACCAGCATCTTTCAGATGGCATCCTTATTTATAGACCACGGTGAGGCAGGGACTGTGGCCAGAGAAATTCTACAAAGTACATAGGCTTCTCAGACAACATGCACTTAGGCAGCACCTCCTGAATCTACATATTGCTCTATCAGTCATGAATTTAGAAGCATCTGTGACTTGGGTGGGAGAAGTGCAAGCAAGTTTTTGAAATATAAAGGCATTTATAATTAAAATTGCTTTCAAATAATTATTTCTATTTCTTCTCATATGATTGTTCATATTTGCTGCTTATTCTGATTACCTCCTATCATACTAGATTGGTGTGTATGTTATAATTTTTGTCTCTGAATTTATCTTTAGAAAGAAATGTATTCTCAGATTCGACGTTCCTAAATGGTGGTATCACGGTTGGTGAAGATTCAAAATGACAGTACCAAGAGAACCTGAGGAGGCTCATCAGGTATGTCCTTTTATACCTTCCAAGACTGGAATCACATGCCAACTTTTATTTTGCCTCCCTGTATTGTATGGAATTTTCTATGTTTTATATAGAGAATCGAGTTCCAGATGCCCATTATGTATAAGTTTTTGAACTCAAGTATCATTCCTATGAAGGTATTAAGCATCAGTTCTTGAGGTATATACCAGATGCAACCCCAATTTCCCCTTCTACTCACAGTTGGTTTTTTTTTTTGTTTTGGCCAATTGAAGATTTTACTTTTATTTCTTTAAACTTATTATTGCTATTTTTTCCCTAGAAATTCCATGGGTTTAGAGTGTGAGTGCATTTCTTGTATCAGCTCAGTTTCCATCTGGACCAGAAGTCTGGATTGACTATCCCTCGGTCACAGTTCCAAATATCAGAGCAAGAGAGACTGATTGGCTTAGGTTCTATTCAGTCAGCCTTAGATAAATTAATTATAGTGATACCACATCATGTAGTAGAGACATGACTATCACCTCTGTGAGTGAGAGGGCAAACTTAAATGCTGTTATACAGATTTTTATTTTTATTGTCTTCTTGGATTTCTTCACCTAAATATATCAAGATGGCAAATTTGCTACTTAATACATGTTCTGAATCTGGCTTACATCATGCTCAAAAAGACATACATCTGGTCTTATATAAGCTTTATTTTTTTTAATTTGAAATACCCTTTGTGAAATGAGGGAAATAGTCATCTCTGGATACAAAACTTGGACTTTTCTGATAATGCTTGCTCATCCAAAGAATGAGCAATAGATTTCTATTCCTACCAGGTGGTTAGCAAAAATATGGAAACAACAATATAGAAAATATTTCTTTTAATAAGGTTCACTCTGGGTTTTTTGTTTTCTCTTTGTTTTAGTTATTGAAAGTTTCAAAATAGCCTGATTGGTTAATGGAAGAGCTAGAGTCTTAGAATTATGAAAGGTTCTGACCAACAAATTGGTTATTGTCAGGGGTATAGTTTCAATTTAGCATTACAGAGTTCACATGACTGAATAGTCCCGTGCCTATAAAACAGGAAACTCAAGCTTGGAGCTGAAAAATGAGTGTTTGCCTAAGCACTTAGGTAACAGAGCAATAAACCTCACACACAGAGATAACAAGATGCCTTGGGAAGCATAGCAGATCTGCCTCCTATTCCTAAGGGGACTCCAGAATCTATGCACATTGGCAGCCTTTTTGTAAAGCATCTATCATTTAAATAAATTTCAGATCTACCTCTTGAGATCTTATTCCCAAGAACCGAGTATTATGTCCGCTATTTCTATCACACGTTGTGCATTCCTTTAACATTACCCAGTAGGTTCTGTCCATTCACTTTCCTTTCTCTGTGCTTGGAGGAATGTACTGTTAGAAATTTAAATGAGTCAGCAATACACAGTAGGTAAAGAGTAAACATTCGTAATAATCCTACCAATAACTCCTGTTTGCAAAGTGCTTTTATTTTTTTTCCTAAACTATGTTTGTTCCATTGCTCATTTAGTCCTCATGGTAATATTACAAGGGCTAAATTTTATCATTAAGTTCAGAAAACTTAGAAATCTTTCTGGTACTTAATCCATTAAGGATTAAATAATCTCCCAATAAATATCTCCCAATAAATATTGGCTGAATGAAGTGTACGAATACTGACTTGGAGTTTTAGAGACTTAGTTGATTCCTTGCACACCAATTTAATAGTTTGGAAATACTGAGGGAAAGTAGAAACAATCATCAGAAACTGTTATGAACAGTTATATGCCAATAAGTTAAGCAACCTAGATAAAATGGATGCATTCCTGGAAAAATATAAACTCCCAAAATTGAACCAGGAAGAATTTGACAACCTGAATAGACCGATATCTAGTAATGAGATTGAAGCAGTGATCAAAAACCTCCCAAAAAACAAAAGGCCAGGACCTGACGGATTCCCTGGGGAATTCTACCAAACTTTT
>PISX010021761.1:12341-33094 GCA_004024625.1 Mellivora capensis
AGAATTTCAGACCAATATCACTGATGAATATGGATGCTAAGATTCTCAACAAGATCCTAGCAAACAGGATCCAACAGCACATTAAAAAGATCATCCACCATGACCAGGTGGGATTCATCCCTGGGTTACAAGGATGGTTCAACATTCGCAAGTCAATCAATGTGATAGAACAAATCAATAAGAGAAGAGAGAAGAACCATATGGTCCTCTCAATTGATGCAGAAAAAACATTTGACAAAATCCAGCATCCGTTCCTGATTAAAACGCTTCAAAGTATAGGGATAGAGGGAACATTCCTGAATTTCATAAAATCTATCTATGAAAGACCCACAGCAAATGTCATCCTCAATGGGAAAAAGCTCACAGCCTTCCCGTTGAGATCAGGAACACGACAAGGATGCCCACTCTCACCACTCTTGTTCAACATAGTATTAGAAATCCTAGCAACAGCAATCAGACAACAAAGAGAAATAAAAGGTATCCAAATTGGCAGTGAAGAAGTCGAACTCTCTCTCTTCGCAGATGACATGATTCTTTATATGGAAAACCCAAAAGATTCCACCCCCAAACTACTAGATCTCATATAGCATTTCAGTAACGTGGCAGGATACAAAGTCAATGTACAGAAATCAGTGGCTTTCTTATATACTAACAATGAAAATACAGAAAGGGAAATTAGAGAATCGATTCCATTTACTATAGCACCAAGAACCATAAAATACCTGGGAATAAACCTAACCAAAGAGGTAAGGGATCTGTACTCGATGAACTACAGAGCACTCATGAAATAAATTGAAGAAGACACAAAAAGATGGAAGACCATTCCATGCTCTTGGATCGGGAGAATAAACATTGTTAAAATGTTTATACTACCTAGAGCAATCTATACTTTTAATGCCATTCCGATCAAAATTCCACGGGTATTATTCAAAGAGCTGGAGCAAATAATCCTAAAATTTGTATGGAATCAGAAGAGACCCCGAATTGCTAGGGAAATGTTGAAAAACAAAAATAAAACTGTTGGCATCATGTTACCTGATTTCAAGCTTTACTACAAAGCTGTGATCACCAAGACAGCATGGAAATCCTGAGGGAGTCCACTAATATTTCTTTTTTTTTTAAGATTTTATTTATTTATTAGAGAGAGAGAGAGACAGAGTGACAGAGCATGAGAGGGGAGGTCAGAGGGAGAAGCAGACTCCCCATGGAGCTGGGAGCCTGACGTGGGATTCAATCCCAAGAATCTAGGACCATGACCCGAGCTGAAGGCAGTCACCCAACCAACTGAGCCACACAGGTGCCCCTCCATTAATATTTCTGAATTTTACTGTCTTTATCAATGAATAGAAAATAATAATATTTGATTCACATGTTCATTGTGTGACTTCAGTGAACTAAGGTATGGGAAAGCCTCTTACAAGATCTGGCATATGGCATGTATGCTTAATACATATTTATGATATAACTGAATTTACATCTAAGGATTACCTGACAGTTGTAACTATGTCAGATTTAGCTTCAGGGTGATTAGAAGGTTTTCAACTTTCTTCTGTGCATTTGATAATTAACAATCTGAATATCCTAGCCTTGTTATCCTTTTTAGAGAGCAAGGGTTTGGCTTCACCATTATGGCCCAGAAAGGGTCAAATATTTGGAGGAACAAATAAAGCATACTGGCTCTAATCTCATCTAAGAACACAGCTTCATCATTATCACAAAGAATATTTTAAGTCATGGAATGCAAATAGATACAATTCATGAACCAACCTTTCTCAGCTACTATTGGCTGTCTGAAGCACCACATTGAGAATAATTCCAAGATCAATCTGGTTTAATAGAAAAAAATCCCATGTATCTTTAGCAATAATTGCTGTGAAAGGAGAAGCTACCTGTCCTTGCCCCACCCATAATAAACCATTAATTAGAAAAAACTTTTGAGAGCTTGAATAAACCCATTAGCAGATACAGTCAAAGCTAAGAGAGGAAACTCAGCAAAGGACTATTAAGACGTAATGATTATGACAAGGCAATGTTTAGGTTTTAAAAGCATTTATAGGGTGCCTGGGTGGCTCAGTGGGTTAAAGCCTCTGCCTTCGACTCGGGTCATGGTCCCAGGGTGTTGGGATCGAGCCCCGCATCGGGCTCTCTGCTCAGCAGGGAGCCTGCTTCCTCCTCTCTCTTTCTGCCTGCCTCTCTGCCTACTTATGATCTCTGTCTGTTAAATAAATAAATAAAATCTTAAAAAAAAAAATAAAAGCTTTTATAGTCTATGCTATGGGTATTAGATTTAACTCTCAGATGTTGGATGCCATCAGAGAACTATATCAAACAGGAATAATACTGGTGGTTTTCCTTCAGCTATCAGTAATTTTCAACCCTGGTTGACAAATCTGTATTCCTTTTTAAAAAAATTGATAGTCTTTACCTCACTGATACCAATTATGATCTACTTGGTAAAGACTTTAATTGAGTAGCCCAAACAAGTTTTTCCCCCACACCTGCAAATACCTACGCTCTTCTTTGAAATTCTATAATTTTCTATCCCTAATACATTAATCATGGAAATGATGCTCTGTTGTCTACAAAATCTAAAGAAATTTTGCTAATCTCTCAGGAAAAAACTTGGATTGCCGAGAAGGAAGATACTGCAAAAATGGCAACAGAATATCCCACTCAGAAGAAATAATAAAGATTTGATTGTTGAAAGAGAAATTGGAAATAATAAATAATGCTTTAAAGATACACCAAAAAATGATATGCTATGCAGTGCTTCTTAAATTAGGATCCTTGGACTCTTGGGAGTTTGTAATGGTTCACAATTTCCCCATGATAACTGACTTTTAATTTGGTGTTCTCCTTTTTGAAGTACTGATAGAAATATATGCTAGTTCACTTGGATGACCACCTTATAAATGAATGTGGCATATGATTTTAATGTCTACGTTGGTATTTGTGTTTACAACCACACAGATACAAACTGTTCTCCTTTAATTGGCCAGAGAGAATAAGAAAAGAGCAGAGGAGGACTTACTATGTAATGATACACTCAAGCCAAGCACAGCCCAAATCACCTCAAGGATGATTATGTGGACTAACATTTCCCCGTTGTTTGAATACAATACAGACAGTACAGAAAAGTTCCAGAAAAATTGAGCTCTTCTTATACGGCACGCAGTCATATGGCATACCAAATTTAAAAGAACCATGCAGAAGCAGTTATTACCATATGGTTATGGCAAGACGATGACTTAATTTCAATAAACATCACTTTTCATACTGAATGAATGACTTTCACTTGTATTGCATTTGTTTGTAGTTTCCACTGTACTTAAGTTGTAAATCTGTTTTGGTTTAATAGTTGTATAGGAGCTATTAGAACATAGAACTTAAATAGTTTAGAGGCGCCTGGGTGGCTCAGTGGGTTAAAGCCTCTGCCTTTACCTCAGGTCTTGATCTCAGGGTACTGGGATCGAGCCCCACATCGGGCTCTCTGCTTGGCGGGGAGCTTCCTCCTCTCTCTCTACCTGCCTCTGTGCCTACTTGTGATCTCTCTCTGTCAAATAAATAAATGAAATCTTTGAAAAAAAAAAGAACTTAAATAGTTTAATCTTGTGCATATTTAAGTAATACAAAGATAATTGAGTTCAAATTTGGGAGTTCTAGGAGAATTTTCTTTTTCCTTTGTGAAGGGTATATCACTCCAGTTTGAGAAACAGTGCTATCTTCTTTTGTTCAATAATTGATTTTGCTATTTGAAACCTCTGATCTAATAGAATAAATCGATAATCGGAATGTCTAAATATTCTTAATTTACTATCATATAACAAGTATGAAAGCTCTGCAAATAATCTTGAAACCTTAGCATTCCAATAGAAAAAAGTATTCTACATCCACAGAATTTTATTTTTAATTTTATTTAAATTCAATTAATTAACATATAGCACATTATTACTTTCAGAAGCAGAGTTCAGTGATTCGTCAGTTGTTTATAACACCCAGTGCCCATTACATCATGCACCCTCCTCCATGCGCATCACTCAGTTACCCCATCCCTCCACTCACCTCCCCTCCAGCAACTCTAGTTTGTTTCCTATAGTTAAGAGTTTCTTATGGTTTATCTCCCTCTCTGATTTCATTTTATTTTACTTTGCCCTCCCTTCTCCTATGTTCATCTGGTTTGTTTCTTAAATTCCACATATGAGTGAAATCATATGATAATTATCTTTCTCTGATTGCCTTTTTACTTAGCATAATACCCTCTAGTTCCATCCACATTGTTGCAAATGATAAATTTCATTGTTTTTTTTTACCTCTATAGAATTTTTAAATCCCTTTCTATCTTTTGAGAACTTAACTTGATTTATTTTCAACAATTAAAAGAGGATTTATCACACAAGAAGAATTTCAAGGAATCATATGATAGTCTTATTCTTAGGAAAATTTCATGTATTAGATGTCATAACTGCAACTACAACTGGTTTGAGCTAACTGCCCTGAGTACAAATTGTTAGTGTGCTATTTATACCTGCATGCCCTTGGACAACCTACATAATTTCTTAAAGAACCTCATCCAAATATGAAGGTAATATTGATATAAACTCCAGGTAGTTGTTGTGAAGATTACCAGGATGATCTATGTGCAATGTCCAGAAAAGAGAATGAAATATGGTATCTTTAATGTCTTTTTCTATTTAGGATTTGAAAGACCGTTTTCTGGACTAGGAGTAAGATGTTTGCTGCTCTGTGGCTTTCTAACTATGTAGTTTTCTATAACTCAATCTCTCAACTTTCTCATCTGCAGACCAAATGATTTATTTACCCTCTTGTGTTGCTAAACTGATTTTAGTCTTCTGATTTTTCAATGAGAAAGGGCATAAAATTGAAATAAAAGTCTACCCTACTTTATCTGAAATCCCTAGGGTCTGTTGCATTTGAGAATTTAGAAATGTTTGAGTTTTAGAGTCACTTGGTAGGTTCAGTTGATAGACCATGTGACTCTTGATCTCAGGATCCTAATTTTGAGCCCCACATTGGGCATAGAGATTACTCAAAAAAAAAAAAAAAAAGATATGTTCGAATTTTAGAAAACTTTCACATTATACATACCAGGTGTTATATAACAGCCTCCAGCAGGATCTGGGACAAAAGCCTATAATCAAATGTATTAGTATTTCTGCAGTGAAATACAGGAATAGTCATACTTTGTAGGATACACTTAAAAAAAACTATAAATAGCCTCATATTAGTTTATGTTGGGTTTTGCAACCATGTAAGTTTTCATGCCAAAATTACACAAAACTTTTTATTTTTTTAGAGGTTTTAGATTTTGGAGTTACAGATATGTGTTTGGGGACTTCTGAATCCGTCCTTGACTCTCAATGTCTAGTTTTGTGAAATGTAGTAACTTTAACTCTCTGACCCTTAGTTTCTTTTATTTTTTTTAAGATTTTACTTATTTATTTGACAGATAGAGATCATAAGTATGCAGGGGAGGCGGGGCAGAAGCAGGCTCCCTGCTGAGCAGACAGCCCAGCCCTATGCAGGGCTCCATTCCAGGGCCCTGAGATCATGACCTGAGCTGAAGGCAGAGGCTTTAACCCACTGAGCCACCCAGGCACCCCTCTGACCCTTAGCTTCTATATGCTTAAGATAATGTCTAAAGAAGATGTCCTCTAGAGTTCTTTCTAAGAGTGATAGTCTAATCATTTTAAATGAAAGAAACAACAGACACTGTTAGTTTTCACTATAATATAACCTAACTCATTCATTCAATGAATAAATATTTATTGAAATTTACTATATGCCAGCCCTTTTCTACATCTTATGAATTGTGTGGTGAACAATTTTGTTCTCCCTGAATTTATCGTCTAACAAATAACAACAAAAGATAAGTGAACAAGAACATTTCTAATACTGATAAATGCTATAATGAAATAAAAGAGAATGGCATTATAGAAAGTGACTGATGTTAGGCAAAACTTTTCTGTGGAGGTTACATTTGAGCTGGGATTTTTTTTTTTTTAAAGATTGTATTTATCTATTTGTCAGAGACAGGGGGAGAGAGAGCAAGCGAGCACAGGCAGACAGAGTGGCAGGCAGAGGGAGAAGCAGGCTCCCCGCCGAGCAAGGAGCCCGATGTGGGACTCGATCCCAGGACGCTGGTGGGACTCGATCCCAGGACGCTGGGATCATGACCCGAGCTGAAGGCAGCCACTTAACCAAATGAGCCACCCAGGCATCCCATGAGCTGGGATTTTAAACATAAGAAGTAGCTGGTAAAAATCTTTGAAAATCTATAGGTGGTGCATTCCAAGAAGAAAAGATAGCAGATACAGAAGACCAAAGGTAGGAAATGGGCCTATGGAACTGAAATATAGGAAACTAAGGGAGAGTGGCAGAAGATAAAATGAAGGTGAAAGGAAGGGACAATATTACATTGGGTTTTGTACTAATGATGTACTGCATGGTGACTAACATAACATAATAAAAAAAATTGGGGTTTTCCAGGTCATGGCAAGGAAGGAATAAACTAAACCAACCTTTGTCTTGGAATGCTCATATAAGACTTTTGGTTCTAGAGTTATGCTGAAGGAGAAAGACTTTTGGTTCTAGAGTTATGCTGAAGGAGAAAGACTTCCATTCTGTCTTAAGGAAATATTAAAAGAAAACCAAAATGCAATGATACCAAAAAAAGCCAAAAAACAAAAACAAAACCTCCAATGAAAAATAAACTCAAGAGCAATAAGAAATAAAATAAAATAAAATAAATCCAATTAGTAATTTATTGATTGGAGTGCTAGCATGCTGCTTCTAATGGTTTCTATGACCTTTACAAAAGCAAGCCATAAATATTTTTTAAAGTTTTTTTAAATTTATTTTAGAGAGATAGAGTGTGAGGGACAGAAGAAGAGGGATAGAGAATCTTAAGCAGACTCTGGGCAGAGTGTCCCAATGCAGAGCTTGATATCATGACCATGAGACCTGAACTGAAACCAAGAGTCAGATGCACCAGGTACACCACCCAGGCACACCAAGACATAATATTTCTATCAGCAACAGTATTAGAATAATTTCTGGTAGTACATCTTCATGTGTTATAGGCTAAATGCAGGATTCAGACATATAAGAGGGAATGTGAGAAACTACATAAACTGGAAAGATTTAGATTTTAAATATCAGAAGACAGCACTCAAATTTAATGTAGAAAACTTTTCTTCTACTCTTAAAAACACAGAGCTACTAATTCCTTTTTAAAGAATGTTATTTATTGTCTCTTACTAGTATTTATTGGGGGCACATCAATTCCAATAACACAAATATTAACAAACTCTTTTTAAAAATAAAACATTTTTAAAAAAGTAAAACACATTTTTATTTTTCCCCAAAAGTTTGCACGAGCTTTATTCTTTCATCATTTGTTTTTAGTGTTCAATGATTCATTAGTTGTGTATAACACCCAGTGCTCATCACAACATGTGCCCTCCTTAATACCCATCACCCAGCTATCGCATATCCCTACCTCCCTCCTCTCTGAAACCCTCAGTTTATTTCACTGGTCTCTCATTGTTTGTCTCCCTCTCTAATTTCCCCCCTTTCAGTTTTCCCTTCCTTCCCCTACTGTCCTCCGTGCTATTCCTTACATTCCACATATTAGTGAAACCATGAAACTATATGATAATCATCTTTCTCTGCTTGACTCATTTCATTCAACATAATCCCCTCCAGTTCCATCCATGTCTATGCAAATGGTGGGTATGCATCTCTTCTGATGGCTGAGTAATAGTCCATTGTATATAAGAACCACATCTTCTTTATCCATTCATTTGTTGAAAGGCATCTTGGCTTCTTAACAGTTTGGCTATTGTGGACATTGCTGCTATGAATATTAGGGTGTATGTGGCCCTTGTTGTCACAACCTGTATCTTTGGGGTAAATACCTACTAGTGCAATTGCTGGGTCAAAAGTAGTTCTATTTTTAACTTTTTGAGGAACCCCCATTTGTTTTCCAAAATAGCTATACAAGCTTGCATTCCAACAGTGTAAGAGGGTTCCCCTTCATCCACACCCTTGCCAACACTTGTTGTTTCTTGCCTTGTTAATTTTTGCCATTCTAGCTGTTGTAAAGTGTTATCTCAATGTGGTTTTGATTTGAATTTCCCTGATGGCTAATGATTAAAACACATTTTTAAATTGAGATGGTATCTATCACTACTAAGTTTCATAAATGCAATAGAGTTGACACAGCTTAAAGAGAAACTGACATATCAGAACCTGTTGCTGGGGCACCTAAGTGGCTCAGTGGGTTGGCACCTAACTCTTGATTTCCATTTGCCTCATGATCTAGGGGTCATGAGATCCAGCCCCGTGATGAGTTCCACTATCCCTCCCTCCCTCTCTCTATAATAAATAAATAAATCTTTAAAAAAAAACCTATTGCTTACAAGACACATATCTAAACCTATTGCTTCTCTGGGTTGATACAGCTAACAAGTGACTAAACCAGGAAATTTAAGTCCATCTCTACTCTGTCTTAGTTCCTGAAGGGATCCCCTATATAAAGGTGGGCTTCCTAAGAATTTCTGTGATTTCTTGAATGAATTCTACTCAAGGATTCTGACCACATACTTAACATTGTTCTCCGCAATGCAAACAGTAAGACATACAAGCTAGAGTACCTAAAGTCAAAATATTTAATCTTTGAGGTGAAAGGACTAAAACATGAAACAAAGGTCAGTGCAATCTGAAATATTAGATTTATAATGTTTATAATATTATAATGAAAGCTTAGAAATGTGATTGTCAGTAAAATAAAGATTTCTATTTCACTTTCTATGCTATAATAGAAATATTTATCTTATTATAATATAAATTATCTATTAATTATCTTATCAGATCATTAATGAGATTAGCATATGCCTTTGCTTAATACAAGAAAAAATGTATTTCTCTCTTACAGACATGATAAAAACACTCTTTCCAGTCTGTACCCGATAGGATAAAGACACCCTGATGATATATTTAAGTTCTAGTAATAAAAGGATGTGTCAGCATTCTTACCACCTAATGACCATAAATATCACAGCTTGCTCAGTCTCCTGAAAGACATTCTCAGAGTTCAAACCCAATTCCATTAAGCACAAGTCCTAACACGATTTATATATCATTAGGAGATATACATGTCCTTGGATTGTCCTCTCTGTGAAACATCCTAATGGACTGGTAAGGCAGCTCTACACTGCACCTTTTAAACCTTTTTCTTCTATCATTGTATCTTTCTCTTTCCCACCTGCACCGTCTAAAGGGAGAGTAATTTCAGTTATAAATACATTGAGTTCTCAGAAGATCCAACACTGACTCAAGTGGATTGTTCCAAAATTCACCCTAGAACTTGACTCAGAGACCTATTTTGTAAGGTAATTCACTTATGGGATTTTTAAAAGTTTAAACTTTTACAAGATAGTTTAAAGTCACGTTGAAAGAAAACAAAACAAAAAAGATGCTAATTTTTTCCCAAAGCAAAAAATAATCTATTCACCTTTTAACTGTGTATTGAAACTAAGATACACTTTCTCAATTTGCCTTACAAAGAAGTTTTAGAACTAGAAAAAGATTCCATTGATTCTCAACATAGGCACTACTGTCATTTTAGTCAAGAAAATGTTTCATTATGTGAGTTGACACCACACATTTAAAAGACGCTTATTTCCCATGTTTTATCTACTAATTACTAAGAGTATCCCCAGTCATAACAAAACAACTGTCCATCCCATAAATACACATTTCAAATCAACCACACAGAGTTGTAATGGCCCAGGTCAAGAACTGCTACAACTACTAAATTCTGCAATAAAGAAATAGAGACTTGGAAACATTCAATGTGTTGCTAAAGGATACAAAGCTAGTAAATGCCAGAATTGTGACTCTCCATTTAGTGTTCTATTTTTCCTCCATAAAGAGCTATTACATAAAATCATCAAATATATGGAGTTGAATGATATTTCCAGATATAATCTATCCAAGTCTTTGACTCTACATAAAGATATAACTGGAATAAAAAAACATAATCTTCCCAAATTGACATAAACATTCGATTTCCTCTAGCATCCTATTTAACATTCTGTCAAGAATGAGTTGAAAAGAGTGGACGAGCAAGTATATATAGGTAAGAATACCTTCTTGACTTTAACTAGCTTTGTGATCCTACATTAGTCTACTTACAAAATCTTTCCAGGCCTCAATTTCTACATACGTAAAATTAAATTTTTGAATTATATTACTCTTAAAGACTTTACAAGAAATGCTTGCCTTTGTATTTTTCAAATAAACAGATCTCATTTACCAATAGTTCAACTCTATTTTATAGTATGTAAAGATAAGAAAATCCCATATCCTTACAAGACTTCTCCATTTGTACAAATTTTTCTACTACAGACAGGGAGAAGACTTTTATAGTTAATTCAATAACCTGGCAACAAAATGATACATTATGTATTCTCAATGGTTCAATGTACTCCTTCATCAGACATTCACTACTATGAGTATTCTTTACTATTCTAGCTTATAGGGACACTTGTATGAATTAGACACTTGCCTTGATATCAAGGAAAGCACAACCTGACCAAGAAGTTAGATATGTTAAACAGATCATTTTAATGCCATGCAATTGGTATCATAATTATAAATATAATTGTTTTACTAAGCAATGAATTGCATTTACCACTAAAGTGGTAATAAATATAGTGAAATATTTATTTGTTGATTAAACAGATACATAAGATATGTCATTAGGGATATGAAATACTGCAAAACTGTAGAAAAATGTTTTGGTTAATAGAGAATTTATGTTGATAAAATATCAAATGAGGGGCGCCTAGGTGGTTCAGTTGGTTAAGTGTCTGCCTTCAGCTCAGGTCATGATCGCAAGGTTGTTGGATCAAGTCCCATACCAGGCTCCCGTCTCAGTGGAGAGTCTGCTTTTCCCTCTCTCTCTGTACTTTCCCTCAGCTCATTTTTTCTCTCCCTCTCACTCTCCTTCTCTCTCTCTCTCTCTCACTTTCTCACTCTCAAAGAAATAAAATCTTTTAAAAAATGTCAAATGAGTATTTCTCCCAAACTCTTCCTTTCTAAAGTGCGGATAATAATAATAATAATAGTTTTAAAGACAGAAAAAAGTTGGGTTGAATTCTAGCTTTGCACTTAGAAGTCAGGTGGCCTTAAACAAATTTCATCATTTGTGAAATGAAAAGAATTGTTGTAAGCAGTACATAAGGCCATTCATATAAAGTGACAAGTTCATAAAAGATTTTTTACAGATATTAAGTATATTCCTTTTTCAGTGTGGAAAAATTTAATCTTTCACCAGTCTTTAAAGATAGTATTTTTATGAAAAATCATATTTCCCCCCAAAAAAAAGTTTGAAGAGGAAAGCTTCCTGTTCTTCTTATAGAATTTTTCCATCCCCTATTAAGAAGTAGATTCTGTGTACCCCCCTCTTGAACCTAGGAAGCCCTTTATGACTTGCCTCAATTAACAGAGTATGGCAGAACTGATGCTATATTCCTTCCAAGATTTAGTCTTTGGTTGTGTGCTTCCACTTGCATGTTTTCTCTCCATTTCTCTCTCTCTCTCTCTCTCTCACTTGCTCTCTCGTTTTCTCTCTCAATCTCTAGATAGACAGATAGATATGCATCTTTGGGGCCCTGACAGCCAACTTGTAAGAATTTTGGCTGCCCTGAAGCAGCCATGGTAAAGAAATCATATTGAGAGACCACATAATGTTAGAAAAATCAATAAATTTAATGTCAGCATGTAATAATTTATATACCCAAAACTGGCTTCTGCTCAAAAGAAAGGACTTCAAATGAAGACACCTATCTACTTGAAAGCAAACAACAAGAACATCAACAATAACAAATTAGTAGAAGTAATACAAGTTACATAACCTTAAGAGTTAGACTTGAGTTTAAATTATGGCTTCACATAGTGCTATCTGTTTTAACTTGTGCAACTTGCTTAACTTTTCTTAACCTTAATTTCCATATGTGTAAAAGCTCTGAAATAATACCTATACTCTAGTGGGTTGTTCCAAAGAGTATGGGTTGTTCTAAAGAGTAAGATAAGGTACACAAAACTCTTAGCATAGAATATTTGGAGCTCAATGTTTTAATTCCTTTCAAGTCTTCTTTGTGCATGCAGAGCTTTTAATTCAAGAAAGAGTAGGTATTTTTTTAAAGGTGACCCATTTCCATCAGAAATTACACTACTGAAAAATTCACCAGTTAGACCATCTAGTCCCACCTTTTGGGAAGGTTTTTGATTACTGATTCAGCTTCCTTATTAGTTAATGGTCTGTTCAGATTTTCAAATTTTGTAAGTTGCATGTTTCTAGAAGTGTATCCATTTCTTCTACAGTATCTAATTTGTTGGCATATAAATGTTCACAGTAATCTCATGATTCTTAGCATTTCTGTGGTGTCAGTTTCCATGTCTTTTCTTTTATTTCTGATTTTGTTTATTCGATTCTTCTCCCTTTCTACCAAACACCTAAGGAATTACTGTCAATCCTCAAACTCCTCCAAAAAATTGAAGAGCATAAAATACTCTCAAACTCATATTACAAAACCAAAATTATCCGGATATCAATCAGATAAAAACACTATAGGAAAAATAACCCCACATAACTATAGGTCACTATCCCTGATGAGTATGGGTACAACAATTCTCAAGAAAATTCTAGCAAACAGAACTGAATAACACATTAAAAGAATCATACATCAGGATCAAATGAGATCTATCCCTGGTGTGCAAAGACTTTCAGCACATACATATCAATAAATGAGACACACCACATTAATAGAATAAAAGATAAAAATCTTACAATCATCTCAATGGATACAGAGAAAGCATTTGCCAAAATTCAACATCCTATCATGATAAAAATGTTCAATGAATAGGGTAGAGAAAGAATATAACCAACATAATAAAGGCAATATATGATAAGCTAACACCAGACTGAATGGTACAAGGCTGAAAGCACTTCTTCTAAAATTGAGAACAAAATAGTGTCCACTATCACTACACCCATTCAACACAGTACTAGAAGTCTTAGCCAGAGCAATCAGACAAGAAAAGGAAATAAAAGGCATCTAAATGGGAAAAGAAGTAAAATTCTCTTTGCTTGCAGATGATATGCTCTTATACAGAGAAAATCTTAAAAGTTACACACATACATGCACACACACACAGACAATTGTTAGAACTAATAAGTAAATTCAGTAAAGTTGAAGAATACAAAATTAACATATAGAAACCAGTTATGTTTCTAGGCAATAACAACCAAATACCTGAAAAAGAAATAAAGAAACCAATCCCAGGTATTTATCTGAAGAAAATGAAAACACTAGCTTAAGAAGATACATGCACACCCATGTTTACTGTAACAATATTTACAATAGCCAAAATATATAAACCACCTCTGTGTCCATTGATGAATGAATGGATAATGAAAATGTGGCATATATACACAATGGAATATTATTCAGCCATTAAAAAAGAATGAAATCTTGCCATCTGTTACATCATTGATGGATCCTGAGGGCATTACATTAAGTGAAATAAGTAAGAGAGAGAAAGACAAATACCATCTGATCTCATTTATATGTAGAATCTTAAAAAAAAACAAAAGACAAAAAATAAACTCATAGATACAGAGAAGAAATTGGTAGCTGCCAGAGGTAGGGTGTGGGGAGTAGGCAAAATGAATGAAGGGGTACAAAAATACAAAGTTATAAGATAGTCTTGGGAATGTAATATACAGCATGGCAATTATAGATAATTATACTATACTGCATATTTGAAAGTTAGAGATTTACTAAGGGACTAAATCTTAAAAGTATTCATTACACACAAAACAATTCCATATGTATGGTAATGAATGTTAACTAGACTTACTGTGGTGATAATTTCACAATATATGCAAATATCAAACCATTATATTTTATAACTGAAACTGAAATAATGTTGTTAATTTTACCTCAATAAAAAAATCCTATTCACAATAGCATCAAGTATAATAAAATATTAGGAGTAAATTTAATCAAGAAAGTAAAAGATCTGCACACTGAAAATTATAAAACTTTGAATACTGTAAACTTTGATGAAATAAACAGAAGGCAGAAATAGATGGAAAGATATCCAATGTTCATGGATCGGAAGAATTATCATTAAAGTAGCCATGCAATCCAAAGCAATCCATAGATTCAGTGCAATCGCTATCAAAATTCCAATGGAATTTTTCAGAGAAATAGAAAAAAAAATCCTAATATCTGTATGGAACCACACACACACACACACACACACACATCCCTGAATAGCCAAAGTAATCCTGAAAAAGAACAAAGCTAGAGTCATCATACTTCCTGATTTCAAACTATACTACAAAGTTACAGTGATCGAACAGTATGGTACTGGCATAAAAATAGACACATAGAGGGATTCCTGGGTGGCTCAGTCAGTTAAGCATCTGCCTTTTGCTCAAGTCATGATTCCAAGGTCCTGGGATGGAGTCCCACATCAGGTTCCTGACTCAGCAAGTATTCTGCTTGTCCCTCTCCCTCGGCCCCTCCCCCTCATTCATGCTCTCTCTCTCTCATGGGCTCTCGCTCTCTTAAAAAAATAAATAAAATCTTAAAAAAAAAATAGACACATATACCAATGGAACAGAATCAAGAGCCCAGAAATAAACCCTTGCATATATGGCTGACTACTATTTAACAAGAGAATCAAGAGTATTCAATAGTGAAATGTAGTCTCTTCAATAAATGATGTTGTTGGAAAAACTGGAATAACTACATGCAGAAGAACGGAACTGAACCTCAATCTTACACCACCCACAAAAATTAACTTGGGATGGATTAAATATATAAACATAAAACTCAATGCCATAAAACTTCTAGAATAAAACACAGGGGAGAATTTCCTTGACATTTGTCTTGGCATTTATATTTTGGACATGTCATAAAAAGCACGAATAACAAAATCAAAAATTAATAAGTGGAACTGCATCAAACTAAAAAGCTTCAGCATAGCAAAAGAAATAATCAACAAAATGAAAATGTAACCTATGGGATGGGAAAAAACAATTTGCAAATCACATATCTGATAAGGGTTAATTACCAAAATATATAAAGAACTCATATAATTCCATAGCAAATATCTATATATCTATATCTATATCTTTATATATATTTGCAAATATATAATCAAAACCATAATGAGATATCACCTCACACATATTACAATGGCTATTACTAAGACAAGAAGTAACAAGTGTTGGCAAGGATGTAGAGAAAAGGGAATTCTTGTGTACTGATGGGAATGTAAATTGAGAAAACCACTACCAAAAACAGTATAGAAGGGGTGCCTGGGTGGCTCAGTGGGTTAAGCTTCTGCCTTCGGCTCAGGTCATGATCTTAGGGTCCTGGGATCGAGCCCTACATCGGGCTTTCAGCTCGGCAGAGAGCCTGCTTCCCCCTTTCTCTCTGCCTGCCTCTCTGCTTACTTGTGATCTCTCTCTCTCTCTCTGTCAAATAAATAAAATCCTAAAAAAAAAAAATACCAGTATAGAAGTTCCTCCAAAAATTAAAAATGTAACTATCATATGATCCACCACTCCTACTTGGGGTATATATCTAAAGAAAACAAAAATAGGATAATGAGATATCTGCACTCTTACATTAATTGCAACATTATTTACAGTATTCAAGGTATGGAAATAACCTAATTGTCTGTCAATGGATGAATAGGTAAAGAAGATATGTTGTATATATACAATAGAGTATTATTCAGTCATGAGAAAGAAGGAAATCCTTTCATTTGTAACACCATGAATGGACCATTCTGGGATAATGCTAAGTGAAAGAAGACAGATAAAGAAAAACAAATACTGCATGATATCACTTATGTATAGAATCAAAGAAAGCCAAACTCATAGAAACAGATGGCAGAATGGTAGTTACCAGGGCCTGGAAGGGTGGAGGAAATACGGAGATGTTGGTCAAAGAGTAGAAATTTTCAGTTATAGGATAAATATGTTTTAAATAAATAAACAAGAGTATCTGATAAATAAATAAGAGGCTCTGAGGTGCAACATAACTGATTGTAGTTAACAAAACTATAGTATATACTTGAAAGATGCTGAGAGCAAATATTAAAGTTCTCAACACAAATAGGGTCCTGGGATCGAGCCCCGCATCGGGCTCTCTGCTCCGTGGAGAGCCTGTTTCCTCCTCTCTCTCCCTGCCTGCCTCTCTTGCCTACTTGTAATCTCTGTCTGTCAAATAAATAAATAAAATCTTGAAAAAAAAATTAAAAAAAAAAGAAATGACTATATAATAGTGGTGTTAGCCTATGCTACACTGGTAAAAACTTTACAAGGTATATATATGAAATGAACATGCTGTACACCTTAAACATACACAATGTTATATGTCAGTTATAGCTGAATAAAGCTGAGGGGAAAAGTTAAAAAAAATCAAAGATGACCAGATATTCAAACATGAAGGACAAGATAAACTAACAGAAATTTTTTCTCCAAATTTCTAGCTCTACCCATGGGTAGGGGAGAGATTCCTACATAGACATTAGTAGTTCAGTATTTATTTACCTCTTGCTTTCTTTGGTTATACAGCTTAGATCTCCATAAGAGAAGGTTGGGTAAGCAAAAGGATTCATATTCAAAAGCCCCACCCTGACCTCTAATCTCTGTCAGCAACATGTACCTCTCTTGGTACAGCCCAAACCTGTCCTAGTTCTGTAATCAGCACTCTCTTTCGCTGTGTCAGGAATAGTCTACACTGCTGGAAAAAAAAAATCAAATGACTTCAATAATTGACCACTGCTCCAGATTTATGACCTCCAACCTCAGTAGGCCCTCCACCACTGACAAAATGATCCTGAGTCTTCTACCTCAGCCCTTCTACCTTTCTCATCAGACAAGTATCACTCCATAAGTTACAAGGGAACCTCCTGCTCCACACCCACATGCCTATCCACACCTACAGCTGTATTGAAATCCTTCCTTCTTGATTCAGAAGAATGTAATCTTTCTTTCTAAAAACAGGTAAAAATTTTATTTTTTGAAAACTTCCCTTTTGGAAAATTGATCATATTTAGACTCTAGCCAAAAAAACCTCGTCAAAGGACACTGGTAATGCTTAAAGGAAACACAAATAAGACTAAAAAAATCATTGAAGTGAATATTTATCAAATTTACAAAAATAGTAAATGCCCAAATCATGTGTACTTGACATTGCTCTTTAAACCGGCATATTGAAAGTGTCTCCCTTTGTGACATGGTACATTTTGTTTTTGAAAATCCTTAGTTGTTTACTGTGCACACATTTATTTCCTATTTTATCGGTTGTTAAATTTTTTCTTCTAAAAATATTGGCCTATTTGTAGTCATAAAGTTAACACAGGGTATGTTGCTGTCCATTATCACAAGCCCACCTAATGAAAACATGGTTCTTTCAATGAGAGGAGAGACTGATATTTAAAAGGAACAAACAAACAAACTTCCCTTCCTTGCTGTGGCAAATTGTTTTCAAAAAAATAATCTTAAAAAAACTACCAACTTTCATAAATTGGAGTATTAATTACTTTACCTCAAAACATATATATAAGATGGTGTTTTAAATTTACAGAGTGATGAAATATCATGCTTGGAAAGGATGAAAAGAAAACAATTTATAGATTTTGACAAAACTTAGATTCTAGCTTCAATAAACTTTCCCAGATAAGTATATAAAGCTCACAGCACAGTATGATAAATTGCTGGACTAAATAATTGTAGCTATTTTTCTTCTATATCAAGAATTTCCCCCCAATTCTGATCAAATGCTATATGGAATCATGGAATTTGGTACCACAAATGTGTGTCTTATTAACCTTATGTTTAATGCTCTTTTAACATTTAATGGTAACCTACCTCATAGAAATAATAGTAGGGGAATATAAATTTCTTTGAGTCTATGAAATGAACTAGAATTATAAATTGACAGCAGCACTGAAACAATATAAATAACTACAATGAAATAAGCTTGAAGTTTTTTAAAAAACTAGTTTTTTTACAGATAAAGTAAATTTAGAAGGTAAAAAAATATTTAAAAGAACAATAGATCAAGTAGTCATTGTCAGACCCCCATCCTGTTTTTACTAAAATTAAGTCCAGAAAATAAATAAATACATAAATACATAAATAAATAAGATAAATTAACTTTGGGAAATGTCATATGATAATTACACTGTCAATGATTTCTATTCTTTTTTTTCAACAAAGGGAATTTATTCTAAGAATTTGTTTAGTTTAACATGAGAAAGACAACTAATTTAAATCACATTACCATTTTATCTCAATACAGGAAAAACATTTAATAATATACAATATTTGTTCATAGTAAAAAAAATATGTGGCAAAAAGAAAGAGAGAGAGAGAAGGAAGAGAACATATTAATTGGGCAAAGTAGAGTTTTGCAAACTTTTTCTTGTTAAAGAGCCAGATAATAAATATTTTCAACTTCGCAAGCCGTATGATCTCTGTTACACTACTCAACTTTGGCATTGTAGGGCAAAGACAGCTATAGACAATATTTACATTGATAGGCATGGTTGTGTTACAATAAAACTTTATTTACAAGAACAGTTGTCAGGCCAGGTTGAACTCTTGAACTATAGATTGCCAACTCCAGAGTTAAAAGCTGTCTATAAAACATATTGGTACATATCACAGTTGATGGTAAAACCATTTCTTTTGAGATAGGAACAATACAAAATTTCCCACTGTTACAACTGTGATTCACATTGCATTTGAGGTTCTGGCCAGTTGCAGTATGATAAGAAAAATAAATAAAAAGTAAAAGAATCGGAAAGGAAGAAATAAAACTTTCATTATTTATAAAACAAAACTGTATAATTATGAATCCAAAAGAACCTGATGACTTTTTTGATGAGAAGAATTTAGCATTGTTCCTAGATTCAAAATTCAGTAAATTTTTTTTAAAAATCAGTAAAAAAAAATCAAAAGTCCTATAAGAAATAAAATTCAAAGTAATATCATTACAATAGTATCAAAAATATAAAGTATCTAAGAATATACTTATGAAAATAAGTATGACTTCTACAGAGAAATTTATTTTTATTTTGTTTTTTCTAATTCAAGTATAATTAACATACAATGTTATGTTAGTTTCAGGTGTGCAATGTAATGACTCAACAATTTTATACATTTCTCAGTTCTCATCAAGATCCATACGCTCTTAATCCCCTTCATCTGTTTTACCCATCCCCCCACCCAAACTACCTCCTGGCAACCATAATTTGTTCTCTGTATTTAAGAGCCTGTTTTGTTTTATTTTGGTTTATTTCTTTTTAAAATTTGTTCATTTGTTTTGTTTCTTAAGTTGCACATATGAGTGAAATCATATGGTATTTGTCTTTCTCTGGCTGACTTATTTGACTTAACATTATGCCCTCTAGGTCCATCCATGAGCTTGCAAATGGAAAGATTTCATTCTCTTTTATTCCTGAATAATGTCCCACTGTGTTACATACACACACACTGTCAAATGTTTTTTCTGCATCTACTGAGATACTCATATGATTTGTATCCTTTCCCTTTTAATGTAATGTATCATGTTGATTGATTTGTGAATACCGAACAACTTTTGCATCCTTAGAATAAAAGCCTCGTTTGGTGAAAAAAATTTTAATGTATTGCTGGATTCAGTTGGCTAATATTTTTATGACTCTTGGATCTATATTCATAAAAGCTAGTGGCCTGTAATTTTCTTTCTTTGTTGTGTTTCTATCTGGTTTTGCTATTAGGGTAACGTTGGCCCTGTAGAATGAATTTGGAAGCTTTCCTTCTTCTTCTATTTTGGGAATAGTTTTGAAAAGAGTAGGTATTAACTGTTCTTTAAATATTTGGTAGAATTAACCTGTGAATCCATCTGGTCCTGGACTTTTGTTTGTCAGCAGTTTATTGATTACTGATTCAAGTTGATTGCTAGTACCTGGTCTGTTCAAATTTTATATTTCTTCCTGATTCAGTTTTAGAAGTTTTGGAATTTATCCATTTTTTTCTAGGTTGTTGTTCCAGTTTGTTGGCATATAATTTTTCCTAATGTTCTCTTATATTCCTTTATATTTCTGTGGTGTTAGTTACTTTTCCTCCTTCATTTCTGATTTCATTTATTTGAGTCCTCCCTACATTTTTAATTAACATATAATGTATTATTTGCTTCAGGGGTACAGGTTTGTGAATCATCAGTCTTACACAATTCATAGCACTCACTATATGAAAAGTTTATAAATTTTGTTGATCTTTTCAAAAGCCCAACTCCTGTGATTCTTAGTCTTATTGATAGAAATCAGTGATTTCTATTCTTAATAATAGAAACTCTAGAATAGAAATAAATAATAGAAACAGATTGGGTATAATTTTTTTTCCTTCTATTGCATTGTAGGGTCACACAATAAACATTACTCAGTACAGTAATCATCAAAAAATATGCATTGAGGAGGAGGAGCAAGATGGCGGAGAAGTAGCAGCTGAGAAGTCATCAGGCAGCAGGAGATCAGCTATAAAGCTTATCAAACCACTGCGAACACCTACAAATCCAACGGGAGATCGAAGAGAGGAAGAACAGCAATTCTGGAAACAGGAAATCGACCACTTTCTGAAAGGTAGGACCGGC